>OMLC01088839.1:0-12189 GCA_900302585.1 Regalecus glesne
ATATATAACAACAGTGCCACCCTCAGTCTAACCCACACCATTGCTGCACATCAGCATCCCTTTTCATCCTTTCTCTAAATGGCAGAGATATGCTAAAATTGAACGTTGGCTTCTTTAGAAAAGTAACCAGTGCCAATTTTTGGATGTTTATATTGTATTGAAAGTATTGTCTCTTGCCATAATTATACTTGGTTTTATTTTTTATCCTGTGTGGAATTTTTGCTTTTTATTTCATTTTTGCTTTTTATTGTATTACAACAAAACTGCAGTTGTATTTATGCCATCAGAGTTTAAAAAAGTTGTCTATGTCTTCAATATCATGCAGGATACCACTAATGGAAATCCCTTCTTATTTGTCTTTGGTTGATGTCTGTGTGTAAGTCTGTGTCTTCTAGAAAGAAATTAATAGATCAATTGTAACCTGAAGTACTCACCACAGTGTCCATCCAGATCAAGTTTGAATAACGCAGATCTAAAGTGAAAATTGAAAGGACAGCAATTGAAACGGAAAATGTTTGATTTTAAAGGGTAATTTGCGACTATGATTATAGTTTACCATACGATATTCAAATTCATGCTTTATATTGATGATAAGAAAAGGCTTTGTTTTATGTGTCATTGTAAAATCTTTTCTCTGCATTTAACTTATTCTATTGTATAGGAGCAGTGAGCAGCAGCAGCCCCCAGGGACCAACTCCAGTTCTTTTTCCTATCGTTTTGCTCACGAGCTCAGGCCCAACATTACCATCTCTAAAATATCTGATTACCACCTGTGCAGTATCTTTGACTACTGATCATACATGCACTAGGATTGCTTTTTATACTAATTTATTGATTTCTACTCATATCTTTACCTATTTTATGCCTAATTTGGTTATACCTATTGCTTTATATACACTTGTCTTATATTTATTGCTTTATACTTGTGTATACGCACCTCTTATTACACATCTACATTTTACTTTATTTTATCATTATCTCATGTTTCTGTAATGGAGTCTGCTAGTCTAAGGATTTCATACAATTGTAACTGAACAACCGGAGTGACAAAAAAACATCTAGAATCTTGGGTATTAATCCTAACATGCATGTCTTTTTGATGGTGGGAGGAAACCACTTCATGCGGAGGAAACTCACACAGTTACAGGGAGATCATCCAAACTCCACACAGAAAGGACTCGGGACAGGATTGAAATCCAGAACCCTCTTGCTATGAGCCAACATTGTTAACAGCTGTCCCACTATACTGCCCAAATTCATATTCATACTTGTACCAAAGATGCCAAGTAAAAATCCCGGTGCATGTAATCACATGGCAAAAAAATATTTTAAATTCTCATTCTTTGATGAAAGTGTACTGTTGAAACATTTTCTGGAACCAACCTGAGGACCATAAAGCAAGGACTGGGAAACATGGATTCAGGGACAGGGTCGCACATCACTCGGAGCTCAAAGGCTCAAATATTTTCTTTGGGCTATGAGCTGTAAACCAATAACTTGAGCTGTCCATCACAGATGGATGTTTTATACCGTTAACTAAAACAAGTAAAAACAAATGAAAGCATTTTAACCTGCGGTTAGAGCAGAACTTAAGGCCCAGCCTGAAGGGTTCATGCCACCAGCCGACAAACACGACTGACTGACTGCCTGGAAGCCACAGAGCCTGGAGAGATGCACACACAAACAAACTCAATTACACCAAGAGGAAAACACACATGACAGTTTTTACACTTACATCCATACCTAGTCCACACCTACATGGGGGTTTCTGAAAGTGTAGCTTTTCTTAGCGTTTTGGCCTTTCGGCCACATGTAAACTGCGTTGTAGTCATTGAAAACAGACCTTTTGGAAAACTCCTTGCAGGGTTGACTGTTTTCAGAAACTCTTTTTTTAGTGTTGGCAAGCAGATGGAGGAAAATTGGGTTTTTGGCTTTTTTTCAGACCAACATGGCTTTAGGGTTAGGTTTGGCATCCTTGATAGTGCATTCAATATGCTCATTCAATTCATTTGTGGATGGTTTTTTTTAACAATTCTGCCTATGTGGACGAGATTTTTTTCAAGGAGAACAGAGGGAAAAAAACGTTTTAAAATACCCATGTAGTCATGGAATAAGCATAAGAGAGGTATGTTTCAAGTGTCACAATTAGTCCCCACACTGTGGGGAGGGACACAGACTTAGATGGAGCTTTGGGGATTGAGGCCGGATGACCTTCCTGATGCCCTGCGGTGGGTTCAAACCCGCTGCCTCTAGCTCATCAGTTTCTGAAGCAAGCACTCTACCACTGAGCTACTGTGGCCCCTTCTTGGAAGGATTCTAGTCAAGATTTGATTCAATCTCTCAGTAAATTCATGGCTTTGTGAGCTTCCTAGCAAAAAAAGGAATCGTGAATAAAAATTGTTGGAATGGAAATATTCTTGTCATACAAACATACATCTGTAACATAAAACCTGTCTTGATGCATGCTCAATAATCCAGGTATGGAAATGACCAAAAAGAGGTGAATCAGTTCAACTGGATCAGAAGTTTATTTGGAAACATAAAACCCTTTCTTTTGGCAGGCATGATACAATATTTCCAAAAGTATAAATCAAAAAGAAATGTAAAAAATATCTAATGTAAGGATAGTTCAATATATGGAAATTAGAGTTGTGAATATTCTTTTTCAAATTTGGATTATTTGTTTGTGATTTCTCATTATCCATACACACTCCTGGATGAATAGTTTTCTTTGACCCTTGTATGATGTATAATTATGCTGCATTTTTTGTATAGTATCTGCTGCAGGCTTCAGTTTCCCTAAAGGTTATGCAATTTGGACAGGTGTCCTCACCTGTCCAGGGGAGACGTATGGTGGAACCCCCTGTAGGACTTGGATCACTCCTTTATTTAGATCCACCGCACAAACCACTGGAACACTCTTATTGGTCAGGCCCTCTCCCCAGTCCTCAGAATAAACACTTCTGTCCTGTAATGAACACACACACACACAGGAAAATGTATAAATAGGGAAATTTGAGAATTTCACGTGAACTATATTCTGTGTGACTTCCAAAGACTTGGAAATTGCCAATTATCCTATTTCATAAGATTTCTAGATGAGTGAAGGAAGCATGTTACATGTTGGTGATATGATGATCTCTGGTTGACGAGATTGCATTCATGAAGAAATGCTTCCATTGATTGGACTGTATTTTGTGTGTGCATAGGTTTGAATAGTTGTATGAATGTGTATGGAAACTTTGTTATACCTTCCCACAAGCAGACCATCTGGCATGAGTTGAAGCAGTCGTGCTCTCCTCTGCTATGTAGAGCAGTCTGCTCTCACATTCTGACCATGACAGACAGCCAAACTGGGCTGGGGACACACACACACACACAAGTTAATGGGCACACAAACAGACATAGACACAATAGTAAATGACACACACAAGGCTAAATAATAGAATGTAGAAATGATGATAGGAGAAGACACACACACACACACACACACACACACACACACACACACACACACATGCATTATCCAATAATTCAAGTGATTTCTTTCAATTGTGCTTAGAACAAATCTGTTCCATGCTTCATTCATTAAATACAGAGAACTAATTCCACCAGTCTTGGTCGTATGGCAAATACAATACTTATATTATATTATCTTTTAATCCACATGAGGAAGTTTTGAGGTGAGGGGACATGATCTGGTCTTGTTTTTCTTTTTGCCTGTGTGTCTCTGAAAAATGATACTTGTCTTGCCATAATTAGTTTCCCCCTCTTCATGCAAGACTTTTCTATAGGTTGATTGTCGTTAAAAGCCATGCAGTTAACCATATAAGACTTTTTTGTTTTCTTTAAAGCTCTAAAGACACTTAGCTCTGCCCTCATTGAAACAATTTCCTTTGGTTTCTGTATCAATGCATTCTCTTCAATATATGTATGTACAATTTAGGTTAATTCTCAACCCCTCAGTGTTTTTTGTGATTTATTGTCAGAATGTATATCAACAGAATCGACACCGGTAATAAACGCAAAACATGAACCACATGAAGTTCACGGTTCTTATTTTCCCTACGTCATGTCCGCCAAAAGTGATATACATCTTTTCTACCACAGGGTGTCACTGTAGTCGTCGGTTATATTTCAGGGAATTAAGAAATATCAAGTCCTTATCACGACATGGGACATTTCCACACATCAACACCTTGTCACATGAATTATTTCATCCACATGTAAAACTGAAAGTGTAAAAATATGGTTGTTGTCTGTGGGAAGTTGAATCAGTGAATCAGCTTTTGACACTAGTAGCATTCATTTACTCTGCCAAAGCTGAGTAAATGATTGACTCTGCCAAAGCTGTAGATTCACCGCTGCATAGAGGTGACAGCCACTCTGAAGTGACTGACAGCGGGTCATTCTTCTCCCAACATGTAAATAAAGACCATCTGCTCCGGTGTGAAAACACCACCCAAGCCCCGCCCTATATGGGCGTTCCTTTCCCAGAGACACGCCTTCTAAATTAAAATCTCTTTTTGTACTGGTCACCTGTCACAGCTCCCCCTACATTATGGAGGTCTGTTGCCGCCCCCTTGATGTTCGCCTGCCCTGTCGGACAGGGACAAAAACAATCCGCATCACAAAGACAGAAACGGAGGAGATCGCCGAATACAGACAAAAGTCAACATCTCAACCACAACTCCGGCAACACGACGGGAAAAAAATGGTCTCCCCTGTTACTGTGGTGAGTGTTTTCAGCCCGAAGGGCTTTGACGTTTTCTGCACACAAGTCAGGAAAAAGGACAATAGCATTTGATGAAATTGTGCAATTCCGAATATACTTTCATCATCAACAGTTTATATCAGTGAGTCGTTCTGCTGCGTTGTATGAGTTCAGGTTGAGTTCAGGCATTGATGCATCGCGTAACATGTTTTCCCTCAGCGTTGGCTATTTGAAGTCTATTCGAGGACAGCATGTGTTGATTCAGAAACAAACAAATTACTGCCCTATTAAGAAAACAGGGAGGTCTGTCTTCCGATTAAGACGCTACAGACAGACGTCCCCCTGCCACCCACACTCTCCTCTCGACGTCTTGGCTTTGGCTGTGGCAGCGTGCCGTGCATGTTTAGCGGACGCATGGTGCGGTGGAACTTTTTCATATTATGTTGACAGGTCGTCCAATTGCACTGTTGACACGTTACAGTCATTTCAATAGCTTCGTAGTCATCCCCCACCCCCATGTTGGTCCTCCACAGATGTCTGGATGTTTCCACAAAATTCCCCCGAAGAAGCCGAAAAACAAATAGAAAAGCCTGTCATGTGACGACCTTTTCTGTCTTTTCTCCCCCCCTGTAACCACATAGTATAACGCATGCGCAGATGACTCTCTCTGGCTGTGGCGTTTCTCTCCAACTCCTCTGCTGCAGTAGCTCATAGGCTCTGCCCTTGTCCATGTCGAGCTGCTCCGCCGTCCAAGCTTCACCGGGATCGATCTCTTGGAGTCGATGTTATAAAAGGGCATTGAGGGTCAATGCCAGACTGTTCAGAATCAATTTTCTTCAAACGACCGAGTGGCTGGACACAAACTATACCAGTGGTTGTGGCTCCATGTCAAAGGAAATACTCCAGGCTCATCATCATCATCATCTTCATCATCATCATCAGGAGACCCTAGGAGACATGCTGACCTGTCTGTCCTTCATCATCACCACTCCATCGCCTAATCTATTTGACCTTAGAAAAAACACCGAAGATGATCTAAAACATTTCGTGATGATATAATCTGCAAGTATCTACCAAGCAAAAGCTCTTCATTTCGGGTTTTTTGTCTCATTTATACAATACATATGGCTGCATGGCATCTACAGAATGGAAAAGGGCTATCTCGTTGATAGCTTGCCTTCTGTTATTCATGTCGCTGGATAATCCATCCATCCATCGTCAAACTGCTTATCCGAACTCAGGTTGCGGAGTAACTGGAGCCTATCCCGGCGCAGGGCTCGAGTATTTAGGGGCTCCGTGTCTTGTTCAAGGACACGTCGACACACTTTCTGCAGGGGCACCAATCTTCTGATTCCTTTCAATCTTTGTCAGTACAAACCTGTTCCATGCTTCACACAATCATCAGCTGCCAAGTGAGGATCATGGATATATACATCCGCTACTTCCATGCTTTACCCCATACTCCTTAATATATGCGTTCAATGTCTAGTGGGGCAGCGTCACTGAATAATTTACTCGTGTTTTGCGACTGAAGCGTTCAACTATTTCTAATCTGCTCAAGGCTTCCATTGGAAGCTCCTTGAGGCCATCCTTCAGGCCCTGGCCCCCTGTTGAGAACCACAGGACTATACTGTCTCTGCATGAATATTTTATTCCCCTTGGTGGTGGTCAGCTCTAATTGAAGACAACATGCATAGCATGCGTTTATGTACATTTCACCATTTACTCAAATGAGAGGTCTTAACTGGAGACTTTTTATCTTAAAGCTTTTGCCCTGTCTTTCAGGCTGCAGATAATTTCTCATTGGGGGAATCTGGACTGGGACCCATCGGAACAGAAAATAGTCTCATCTGAGAGCTTAGAGTGACTTTAGGTTGGAACTTTAGAATGCAGGGGTAAGGGGAACATCTCCAGTAAACACGATGGGTAATTATTTAAACTGGCCTCGCCATCAATTCCCCACTATGTAATTATACTGCACTGACAAGAGGCCTGAGTGGACTGTGTGGTGTAACACAGTCTTTGGGAGTGAAGCCCGTGTGATTGCTTTAAGCGCAGCCATGGTAGTGGAATGTTTTTCCAGGCAGGTTGCTCCGCTGAGTGACCATGTGGCGCAGGTCTTGGAGTTTCATGAAACAGCCAACTCCTACTAAGCCCGGCATGAGCTGATGGGGAAGTGTGGAGGGATGATATCAGTGACTGAAACCTCTAGGAGTCGAGGGCTGCTGCAGTAGTCACTGTGTCCTTCACATTCAGTTGATAAGGGATGATTATAATGTAAGGTTTGGCTGACATTTCCGTTTCCTCATTGGCTAAGATGATGGATTATATTCACCATTTTCACACGTTTGCTATTGAGAATTTAGCTCGGTTCAGATCATTCTAGTCTGTCACGTACCCAAGACATAAAAGGTTGGACCCCTCAGCTGTCAGATGGGTTTCGGCCTCATCTTCACACTTTTAAGCTCTCATCCAAACCTGAAAGGATTTGACTCCATTAGTTTCCATCTCTACGCCAGTACCACTTATCTATCTTTGTGTACTTGCATCCAGCATCTTTGAAGCATACGATGCAAAGTGCTCTGAGTGGTCGCTAGAATAGAGAAGCGCTATGCGAAAATGAGTCCATTTACCATTCAGTCCCAGCAAAAAGCCACATGCAGAATTTTCCCTGAACATGACGGTAACACCTCTGCTCACTCATTGTGAGTTGCTCTTGATAAACGTTTGCTAAATGGAAAAAAAAAGCCAATAAAGCCACAGGAAAGTCTTATCTTTTACCCCACAAGAGCTCTGTTTTCTATAGCTCCTTTGAGCATGTCAGAAACCCACAATGGATTTTCAGATGGACTCCAGAACCAGTGATTCAGTGGGACTGTGTGCTTCCCTTTTAGCCTTTTTTACACAACATTAGAGACTTTTTGTCATGTTTGGTGCCCAGCACCCTTCACTTCATTTGCACAAAATGTCTGCAAAAAGTTTTCACATCCCTGCCAGTCAACAACTCACTCTAAGTTACCCTGAGAGCCAGAGGAGCTGTAAGGCACATAGCATCATATGACACTATAGTATAATTAACATTGTAATATGACTTGCATGCCAGGTGTAAGTACTGAGCCATACTTGTGTCCCTGTGACCCTTTGCTGAGTTGAGTGGATAGGATGGGATCACAGGCCTTCTATATATTCCTAACACACAGCCATCATGTGACCTAAAGTAATGGGGGGGGTAGCACAGGAAGCAGGGTGGTCAGCTGGTAATTGGAGATTGTTAGTTTGATCCCCGGCCCTGCAGAAAGTGTGTTTAGGTGCCCTTGAGCAAGACACTGAACCCCCCCTAACTGCTTCCTGAGCGCCGGGCTGCAGTTACGCTCTTGTAAAATAGGACGGGTTAAAAGCAGAGAACAGATTCCACCGGCCGTGGTCATATTGGGCTAAAAAAAAAAATCACTTTCAATTACCGATAACCTCATTGGTCCGATGTTATTGCATGCATGTCATTTACAACCAGGTTGTTTCCTTCTTTTCTTCTGGTTGATGGGAAACTACTACTGCTCACATCTATTTGTTCTGGCGTCAGCTGCAGTGCCTGCCAGGCTCCTCATTCAAACAAGCTGTCAATATTGTCTTTTAGGTTTGACAAAAGGTCCCCAGAACAACAAATAGTGAGTTGTCACTTGTGTGGCATTGTCCTCCCTCACGTCAAGTGACGGCTGGTGTGGTGAATGGCTTCTCTACTCTAGTGCATCATACTCTGAGGGTAAATAATGAGCTTGACATAATGGGAAAGAAAATGTGAGCATCAATACTCTCACGAGCCCCTCAGAGCCTCTTGATGACACGTTGTTCTCTTCCAGTCTAAGCACCACTTCCAGGAAAAAAAGGTTATTCTGTTATTTGTGGGGTTTTTCAGGTCCAAAGTACAAAAGCACAGCAGTGGCTGTCCATAAAGTTGTCAGTCATTGATAACTTTATTTCTTAACCAGAGTTCATCAGAGAGGGTGTTTGACCAAGCAAGTGTCTCAAATGAAGGCCAACATACTTTGTTGCTTTTTTCTCCCCCTGCATGGGCAAATGAGTGTCATGCAAGGCTCGCAGACACTAATGCCTCTTCCCCGGTCCAAACACTGGGAATGGGGGAGGATACCGTTTAGCCTGTGCTGTGACATCCCAGGGCTCTCATTCAGCAGCAGAGCAGGGATGAGAAGGGGGTAAAAAAAAAAACCACAGAGCAACAACAGTTTGCCACTGTGGGAACTCCAGGCTTTGAGACAGACGGGCCTATTTTAAGAAAGGGTTTGGCGCCTGATTATGCCGAGGATCACAGTCAAAGTGGAATCAGTTTCATCTGGACACGATGTCCATTGAGAGAAACACGTCTTCACACGAGATTCAACTTTTTATTTAAAAGGTGATTTCCTCACCTGGACTGTTCAGCCTGCTTGAGCACATTGTGCAGTGGAGCGCCGAGTGATAGTAATAAACAGCCATCAATTGCTAATACCTTCTCTGTGAGTGTTCCTGCATGTGTCTAAATGAGTCTGTGACATGTTTGTTCCCGTCAACACTATGTCAGGTTCCAGCGACATTCCGATCCTTTCAAACATTATGCATTTCAGTATCTGAAAACACGGCATGAACTTGCATGGGGAGATTTAACATAAGGAAGCTCAGAGGCTGCCACTTGTGTTGATGTTCTCATTGTGTAGATGCTATGTTTACATGGGAAGCAAGCGGAAAGGGAAACTCCAGCTGGGCAATAACACAAAGAATTAAAGCTGGAGACGGTATGAATATGTCAAGGGGTCAACCTTCCACCTTTCCCTTTAGGGCCAAGTCCACAGCCACTTCCTCTAGAGCCTGACGATCATGTTCTTTGGAGGTTTGCTCTCCTGCTATTGCCACTGAGGCCATTTGAGATCAATGATCATTTTGTGTAGTTGAACCAAGTCTATAGAGGTTATCCGATTCAAGATTCGGATTCAAGAACTTTATCGTCACTGTGTGAGACGATAGAATTGCAATTGTGTCGGTATCAAATGGTGCGCACAGAGAACGGAGACGGAGACGAAATACAATTTTTCGATAGTCTCAGTGCATCCATTCACACGAAATCCAACCAAAAGAGCAAGAGAGAGAGAAAAGAGAGTATTTTTGTCAGAATGTTCTTTTTGCTCTTTTAATTTGTGGCTCCGTTTGTCTCAAAGGCAGACGAAGCACATTATAGAGAGAGTTGGAGTGCGTAAGTGCACGTTATAGACCTCGGCAGCTTCGTGGTGGCTTTATTGTGGAGCACATTTCTTCCCCATGTGTGATTCAATATGCTTTACATACAAATAGGATACAATAACATGATTAAAAGAGGCAAGCATTAATTTAAAAAAAAACACACAGCAATAAAATTAATAGCGGGATAAAAAAACAGAATAAAAACAAGAAGAGGCACTTAAAGTAGCACAGATTAGGAAAAAAAACCATAAATACACTGGTGCTACAGCAGAGATGAGACAGGTACACCCTTGTGGAGCTCCTCTGTGAAGCTAGTCAGTGTTCATAAGCCCTACAAAACAAGAAGGTTGTGAGTTTGGATATAAAGGTCACAACATGGAGGGGGTGTATCTAAGTGCTTCTGGGGCCTTGTTCCAGGTGTAGCAAGCATAATGTCTGACTGATGCTTCATCATGTTGCGTCTTACGTCGATAGACAGCGGACCCTTTCAGGACGACTGAAGGGTTCTGGATGTTTCATACGGAACAAAAGAAAATGTAAGAGATGTTTTGGCTCCAAGCCATTTAGGGGCTTAGAGACCAATAAAAGGATTTCTAATTCAACTCTCTGGTACAGGGGAAGCAAGTGTAGAGAGCGAAGAACTGGAGTGATGTGGTTGTATTTTTTTAGTTTTCGTGAACACCCATGGGCCACAGTAGCTCAGGGGTAGAGCACGTGCTCAGGGAACTAATGGACACGAGGTTGAAGGCTTCAACCCACGATGGGGGGGTCAAGAAGGGCATCCATCATTAATCCTTCACGGCTGCCCAGGCATGGACTAGTGACCTGTCCAGGGTGTTTCACCCCCTTCTGCCCAATAAACGCTCGGACAACCACCAGCAGATCTGCGACCTATCCTCAGATAAGCAGTTGACCATGACGTGACATGACCTGACACACGTGGGCGCCCTTGCAGCTGCACTTTGAGGATGCCGTCATTCTCAGGGAGATGTATTTTGAGAGGGCTGGTATAAATCCTGTTGCCGTGATACATCTAGCTAGAGATGGAAGTGTGGATAAGATTCTCCAGGTCTGGTAAGGATAGCAGGCCTATAATCCTGGCTGTTTTTAAGGTCGTAATATGCTGATTTGTTTAATGGTTGAACCTGGTTTTCCACGTGTAGATCAGCATCTAGAATGAAACTTAAGCCCCTGGCCTTGTTTGTAGCCTTTGGTGGTGGAGATCTTAGATGGGTACTGACCTTAATTTTCTCATTTTCGTTGGAAGTCTGAAGACAGAATTTCTCTCTTTCTGACTTCGAAGCATTCCAGGGATACACCACTAGACCTAGGCCGACTTCCAGTTGTGCCCCATTGACAAAACAGCCCTCATGCTTGGTGAGTCTAGATAAGATGGATAGGATCTTTTTAGAACAGGAAAGTCATCTGAACATCTTCCAAGCTTCTTTCCTCCCCATACATTCTGTCTACAGTCAGCCAAGCTAAAACCATTTGGTTTCAACTTGTATTTATCTCAAGCCCAATTCCAATAATTCACCATGCACACTTTACAGATGTTCAGGAGATTTGCTATCCAGCCAACTACCTCTGTTGTACTTTACACTTTGATCGAAGATTTAGGAAACACAAGTTGAACATATACAAGTTTAACCTTCTGTATACAGACATCCGCTGGTGCCTTTGGACACATCTTCAGTGACGTTCCTGGGATCATTGGGTGTTTTAGGGTCTTTCAGCATCAGACACCTTCCTCCAGGTGACTCAGCCAGGCCTGATCAGACCCCAGCTTGTATCCAGATGGCTATCTACTCAGGACTCCACCCCTCTCCTCTTTTGACTCATCTTGAGGCCCTCTCTGCTGCAGGCGGTGACACAGTGGATGGCTCTCTCCTTCCTCTCTCTATTGGTGCCCAAATCACTGAAGGCTCTGGATAGGGAATGGGGAAACTTCAGAAGCCTCTTCTAGATCACAGGACCACAGGACTGTCAGCTCCAGCAGCACCGCTTGCTTGGTGGAATAAGAGACAAGGACTGAGTCTGGTCTCATCGTCCTTGTATCCCATCATAGTATTCACCACATCTACACTAACTATACACACACACACACACACACACACACACACACACACACACACACACACACACACACACACACACACACACACTCACACACATATATATATACACACATATACACACACACACACACACATATACACACACACACACACACACACACACACACA
>OMLC01088846.1:0-14236 GCA_900302585.1 Regalecus glesne
CTATAGCTTTTGAGATTTATCTACAACTATTACTACTACTACCATTACTACTACTACTACTGCTACTGCTACTACTACTGCTACTACTACTACTACTGCTGCTACTACTACTGCTGCTACTACTACTACTACCACTACTACTGCTACTACTGCTACTACTACCACTACTACTACTGCTACTGCTACTACCGCTACTACTACTACCGCTACTACTACCACTACTGCTACTACTACCACTACTACCACTACTGCTACTACCACTACTGCTACTACTACTACTGCTACTACTACTATTACTACTACTACTACTACTACTGCTACTACTACTATTACTACTACTACTACTACTACTACTACTACTACTACTACTGCTACTACTACTACTGCTACTACTACTACTGCTACTACTACTATTACTACTACTACTACTACTACTACCACCACCACCACCACCAGAGATGGCCAAAGTGATCCAGTAAGAGTCACTGTGGGTGCAGGTCTTTGTTCCAATCAAGCACCTCCACACCTGATTCTATGAGTCAACCAATTGTCTTTGCAAAGGACCTTGATCAGTAGAAGATACACATGTGAGTCTACACAAAGAAGGAAAATATCTCGATGACTAACACAATTTCTCACCTAAATGACTGGCTGTAAAATCTGGTGCACAACAATTTGGAGGTTGCATCTAAAGGGGGCTTCCAGACGAGCTGTCCATTGCGGTGTCATCAGTTTCCTCAGTGCTGCCAGGCCATTTTGGATCTCTCCTCTACTTCCTATCTGTGGCATCTTGGCCCCTGTCCCCTTGTCGCTGACTCGGTTGCATTCGCCACACTCACTTGCTCTAGCGGTGTGAGGAGTGGCCTAGAAACGCTCCTCCAGTGTGCCTGCTGAGGGAGGGAAGAGGGTGTGGTGATGGAGGGATGTTGTTTTTATTTTAGAAAGTCTCTCTGGATGGGGTGGTGGTGGTGGTGGTCGGGTGTGTGCGTGTGACAGCTTGTCTTTACCACTGGTCTGTTTGGGGGCTCTCATCTCGTCAGGTTTGCAGACTGTCAGGATGAGGATGAAAATATGACAAGCGATCACTCTCGGAGAGGCTGAGGGTTGGCTCGAGGTAGAGGTTTCCCTTCAAATACAAACATCTCTTTAACCTTGCTGCCATTAAGCCTGATTTATAGTTTTGCGTCAAAGCTACAGTGTAGGCTAGCCTACACTGTAGCTTGACGTGCATCTCCCCAAAATGTAACTACATGTTGTGGCGATGCAGACTCCATCAACTGTGATTGGCCCACTTGGTAGCATCGCTTTTCTGACTGCTCTTCCGCCTGTCCGCCATCTGTCATGATCGGTTCAGGGGTCGTACACACCATCTTCCCTGAGATATTTTCTTTCCTGCCTTGCAATAATTTCAGTAAAATAAACTGTTCAACATTTTCACTCCAAATTGAACAGGTTCAGCTCAGTTTGTCAGCATTTTACACTCAAAGAGAAAGTGGAAGAAACTCAACTCAGTGGCATCGTAACTCCATCACCATCTAGAGTTATGGTGGTGTATTGCAGAGCAACAAAGACGGACCAGCACACTAGCATAAATGCTCACAACAGCGTAGCCCACTTACACAGGCTATGGCATAGGCTCTACGTAAATTCAATGCAGGACTATAAATCAAGGGAAAGGTGACAGAGACTCTGTACGAGGAAGAACAGCAAAAATGATCTTTCGAGGAATTTAGGGGAACCGAGATAGCTCAGTGGTAGAGTGCACACTCCATGAACTGACAAGCCAGAGGCTGCGGGTTTGAATCTACCATGAGGCATCAGCAAGGGCATACAGGCTAAATCCCTTGAGCTTCATCCAAGTCTGTGTCAGGCCCTGCAGCGTGGGGACTTGATAGTGACACATGAAATAGACCTCTCTCCTCTTTCAAGGAATCCTTTTAAAAAAGCTGAAGTTAAGCTTGAAACCTAGGAAACCCTAACTTAAAGTGATGACTCCCATGTTTAGGTATCCTGGCGATCCATTGTACCTTGTATCAGGCTGCATTGTTGTCTGACTAGTGGTTCCCATCCCCCGGCCACCTAAATGCCTTGCTGGATGGATTAGTTTGGGGAAGTGGGGCAGGCCGCATGGCCTCATTAGTCTCAGCTTGCAGGTGTCGCAGATGGCTGGTGGCCCCCAGGCCCCAGCAAAGCCTGCCCTGGTTTGCACAGCGGAGAAGATGGAGAGCTGAGACCAAAGGCGTCCATCTTGGTGAGCTGTAACATGGGTCCTGCAGCAGGTCGCTCTGGCCCAGAAGTTAGTGCATAGGAGTAACATGTGTAGATGTGGTGTGTGAAAGGGACGCAGGCTCACAATGTTTGTTTCTCATGTTGCTGAGACAGCTAGCAGACACAACTCTGAAGTTGGCATCCACCGGGCACACATTTGAATTTCACTACGTCTTGATGAAGCTTCAAACGTGTACACTGATTGGATGTGTTCTGCATGGCCACAGCAGCATCTTTGTACTGTAGTGTGTACTCGTTCATAAAGCGCTGCAGGATTATCTGGGGGCAGTTTTCTCCAGGATGAGATGGAAAGTACAGCAGAGGTATATCTGAACTACCTCCTGGTCCTGTGTTGCAGCAGACACATTTGGTTCTGAGGGTTTACACCTGCCTGGCAGCCCTGCAGGGTAAAGACAGGGAATAGTGTATATTCTACGTGTTTCCCAGTTGGTGGAGAAACAATCATGGCATCAGGAAAAGAGCCCTGATGAAACGTGAAGCAGCACGTGCTTGTTCCCATGAGCTGTCTTGTGAAGTGACAAAGTATGAGGGCGCGGAGCAGCCAGTTGGTCATCTAGCTTGTTACAGTCAGCCTAATTGCTGTGTTCGAGCAAGGCTCCAGCTGAGATGGAGATCTCATTATGCTGTCTTTGAAACAAAAATAGTTTGCAGATTCTCTTCTCCAATCTCAAGCTACCGTGACTTATTGTTCCATCTGAGTGGAGCTGTTCTGGGTCATAGACTCTGTCCTCCCACATTTGGACATTCTCTGTGAGGCATAGGGCATTGCATTTTGCAGGTAATAGGGGTTGGGAACCCATAAAACCTTCCAGGCTCGGCCAATTACAAGGACACAGCATTCTAATCTGGGCAACCCTAAATTTGCTCCAGATCCAATCGACTGAAATGCGTTATTGTTCCGGAGTGTGTTTTCATGACGTTTGGTGTGGGCTTTAGTTACGGGAACACATGGAGTGAGTTGTGGACTCCATCATAGCAGCGTGACACTCGGAACCAGCTTGTCAGGGATGAAGTAAGTAAGTGGGCAGGGGCAATTAGACTGTAGCGCTGCCTCCAGTCGGTGCTCATCTTGTTCAAAGCCTGTTGTCACATTTTGGTTCCAGTCACTAATTCACACGCTGGGTTTAACCCCTTGTGATCCGGACAGACTCGGATGGATGGTGTGATGACGTGCTCTCTGGCTGACCAGCTGCTTTAGATGTGCAGACGTCTGAGACATCTGAGATTTCCAGTCAACGAATGGGGATACTGAAGAAGTCTGCTGATTGTCTTGCAGTGTTGTGGATTGAATTGCCACTTGCGGTGTTCCCCACCTTACTCCAGTGCCCACAGGCAAATAAACCGAAGCAAGGTTGGCTATGAGGATGTGATTTCTTAGTGGTGGGGTGCATTTACATCTGTTGTTCATTTTGACAGGGCTGCAGTTGCTTGCCACTGGTTTTGTACTACGGTTGATGGACGTGTTGAACGCTGGGGTTGGACACGGACATAGATAGAGCTCTGAGATTAAAGATGGATGCCCTTCTTGGCATCCATCCATCCATTAAATGATGTGTCAACCATGTATCTGCAGTCAAGTCATGGAGTCGTTGTGGAGCCTAGCCGAACACTCCCCTAGACCCTGGACAGGTCACCATTCCATCACAGGGCTTGAGCAGTTAGGGGTTCAGTGTCTTGTTCAAGGACACCTCAACACACTCTCTGAAGGAACCAGGGATTGAACCACCAATCCTCCGACCATCAGACGACTGCCTTGCCTCCTGAGCCAATGCCGTTCCTAGTTTTATGAATTGACTGGTGCTATTCTCTGATCACAATCAATCCTTTTCCCTCCAACGCCGTTGTAGTGATTTAACCCTATTGAGTTTTGCACTCTACTCAGGTGATTATAGTACAAATCAAAGGATATATATACAATAATCACATTGATTGTTTTCAATCGACCCCCATGATGACAGATGAGGCACGGCCTCACTTGCTTCCCCTGACCACACGTCACTGGTCTTGCTCGAGGACACACAGCAACACGCTTTGTGCAGGGGCCAGGAATCAAACGGATAACTTGATGGCCGCCCTACCTCCTGAGCTATGCTGCCCCTCACATCATGTCAGTTAGTGTTTGGAAAACAGCAGAATCTGCCTTCCGTGGTGTTCTTCCATGATACCAAACCGAAGACACTGGATTACCTCTGCTGTTATTCACGTAATTACATTTTTACTCCACCCATCTCCTCCCTCCTTTATATGAAGGGGAACATTGTTTGAGATTGCTTGGTATGAAACCTCTCACCCTCGTGCCTCTGTCTCTGGCTGAGACGGCACTCGATCACGCCCGGCCTTCATCTCCGTCTCCTCTGCATGGCTGGCTGGCGACTGATTTTCCAGTTAACTGGAAATAACAGGGGACAGGTTGACAAATACTAGCAGAGGCTCCTTTACCGCTGCACCTTCATCCTGCGTATCAAATTGCACATCAGTTGAACCAACAGGGAAAACTTTGCCACAAGTCAAAGATGCAGCTCAAACACTTGGACTCCTTCAACACAGACGTCCGTTACAGAAACCTGATCTTTTGTTTTCCATCTGGGACAAAACATAAGACTCCTCAAAAATATGTCATGTGGAAGGTCAACTCAGGGTTTGACGAGAGTTCAGTAGGTGAGAGGGTTCTCCTCTACTGCTCAGCAAAATGCACTCGCCAGGCTGCAGGTCACTGCTTAACAAATAGGCCTTTTGATACTGTGACTCAGTATGCAGCTCAGGGAGGTGCACGGCGAGGGCCCGAGCCAAGCAACAGCCCTTGCGTAGGGGCACAAAATCTCCGTTAAAAGCCGACAAAGGCACAGGAAGGATTTTATTAACCGGAGGGTCAGAGAGATCTCTTCTCTCACCCGTCACTCCTGCCACGGATGCCTTTGTGAGGAGCCCAGCACGAGTGAAAGAGAAGGACTTTGACAGCATGCTAATCACTGCTGCTGAACCGTGGCATACCCTGTCATATCTTTGCTGCTGGCTAAAGCACTTCTTTATATTTATCTCCAGAATAAGGGATGGACTGCTGCCAGTGCTCGGTGACTGAGTAAGTCGACAGCGGTGGAGCCTCTCTCACTTTATGTACCCTTTTAAGGTCAGACTTTAATACATCCCAGGCTGACAAATGGAGCAGTGTTATTCTCCATACATTTCAATTTCCAATGAGAGGAGACCTTTATTTCTTATGTAGAGGAGCAGCTCATCACCCAGACATGCAAATGTAGGTCTGTTATTATTCCTGGTAACCATCCACCTCCATCACATGCAGCCTCATCCCCACTCCAACAGTCTTCGGTGGGCTGTTGGCGCGGTAACACCGGCAGATTTCACACTAGTCTTTGACTCTACAGAGAGATTGCTCAGGACTGCACTCCTCACACAGCTCAGTCGGAAAGGCTGTCATGGATGTGTTCCCTCAAAAGGACTTTGTGTGTCTGTGTTGACCCACTTGGAACAACAGCTGTGTGAGGCTCGTCCCATCCTGACAACACAGGATTCATTCACAGAACAGCGTACTACCTCCTCGTCACCAAGCCACATTTCTGTGATTACCTGAAATTCCTGCCACTCGTGTCGTCTTCCCTGCAGGAAGATTCCATGTCTGATATGTGGTTGTAAGAGGAAGTCAGTTCGAGAGAACAAACACAAAATAAAACAAGAGGTCCGATTTGCATGTGACCATCAGCCCCCAGGTGGTGGGTGTGGACACAGATTTAGATGGAGTTTGGAGGAATAAGGCCAGATGCCCTTCCTGATGCCTCGTGGTAGGTTCAAGCCGCTGCCTCTGGCTCATCAATCCTTAAGCACACACTCAACCACTGAGCTACCGCAGCTCCCAACACAAAATACAACAATGTGCCTAAATGGGATTGAACCCTGCTGTAAAGTGTAATCCACTCCAGTATGTTAATCTGAATGACTGCACATGCTTGTCGTCCTTACTGATGACCTTCTGGTGCTGTCGGTTAATCTGTTATTTGATGCAAATTTGGCATCAGTGTTTGAAAATGTTAGATTCATGTGGCTCTAACACACTGCAAATGAAGAACGAGAAGAAAAAGTTATCTGTAAAGTGTCCCGTTGTGCCAAGACGCTGCACAGCTGAGATAACGGATGAGCCAGAAGACAGCTCTCACATGACTCAGCTGATTCCAATCGTAAGATCCTGAAGGCCTCGGCCTGCGCTGTAGGACTCGTCGTTTAATTTACAATCAGCGTATTCACACTATTGTTCGAACACCTTTTAAGGTACTTGATTTAGCAGTGTTTTTGTTCTCCATGGCATACTCCGCTTCAGCAACAGCTGCCTAGTGGCAAATCAGGAAGTCATAGTGTTTGGCATTCAAACAGACCTGCGCTGTCCACCCTCTGGAGGTGTTTCCAGCAGGATGCATTGGAATCGGCTCGGCCACGACACCTGTGAACCCCCATGTGAGAAGCCGGGGCTTGTCCTGACTGTAATGGCATGATCGATTAAAACCCTCTCATCTGAAACATGAGAGCTGAGAGGAGTTTGCCACCGGTCCTCTGCTGTGATGTTGAGGTGAGGCTCTACTGATGGAGACCACCTCAGCCGGGTGTCACAGCCTCTTCCTGACCAAGAGATAACTCGACACCTCTTCTCTAGTCTGCAGGAGATGGGCCATGAACGCTGCCCTCTTCAGCTTTGTCAGATCACCGAGTCCCCGTGACGCTGATGCCAACTCCAAACCTGATGGAAAAACCAAAGGCCTGCTGGCTCAGTCCCCAGTCAACAGCTGATGGGTTGGAGTGGGTGGTGGCAGAATGGTCTGCATGGGTCCAAGTCTCCAGGAGACATGCTGGATGACTTTGAGGTCTGCTCTTTGTTATGCAGATGTTGGCTAGCTTGTCTGTGACCGTAGATTACCTCACATAGCATTAACCTTCAGGCCTCAGTCAGAGCTACATGCTGTCTTGTCGCGGCGGTGACATGGCTCCCTCTGGACACGTCCACCTGTAACTAAGACGGTGTCGGACATCAGGCGCGTATGAGTGAACATGGAGACCTATGAGTGCATATTAACTCAGATATATATGTATGTATTATAACATGAAGACTTTTATTGCAAACCATAGTGATTCGATAAAAGGGACTCGTTAATACCATTTCTCAAGATTATGAACACCCAGTACAGTATTTCACATTGAGCAGGAGCATGGTCCTAGCCACTCAGACAAGCAGCCACTATGAGCCCATGCTGTCCCCAATGTGCCACAGTAGGTTTGACTCCACAAAGCAATAGTTTCTCTACTTGGTTGCTGGCTTGAGTCACGGGTACCCGGGGACATGGAGCCCAGCAAGCTGCAGCAGCAGGCGTAGGTGGGTTGTTGTGGTCTGGCTTCAGGAACCAGGGACCAGAGACGAGGTGGATTTTGAAATAGTCTTGGGTTCATAAAAAGTGTAGATTATTTGTAAAATGGCCACCTCAGAAACACACGGTTAACTGGGACATGCAGCACGACCATACTCTGCACATCTGCAAACACGCTTGTGTGAAAACTAAGACTACACACTGGCTGTACGGACCAAAGGTATCCTATGTTTCTCCAAATATACACACGTCGACTCTGCTCTATAATGGTTATATCGGCTCGCGCCTTCTCTGCTTCAAAAATTAGATAATTAGATTGCAAACATTGTTTTTTTAATCTATTTGTTTGACAAAATAAAATAACGTTGACAACAGTCATGGCATCTAAATGAACCCGACAACATTATAAACTATGCCATCCTGTGCCTCATTCAGACGGATTCCACATAGTCAGTTTCACATGTTGCAAATGTGTTTTCTTTTTTCAACATAGTTTTCACAAAGGAAGAGAATAGATATACTTCAGACCCATTTTCAATATACCTTAACATTTAAACAAGATCATATGGTGCAGTATTTTCATAATTCATAAAGAAGCCCATAACAAGTCCAATACGAAAACCAAAAAGCAGAACGGAAGAGGAAAGGAAACGGCTGAGCAGACCGTGAAACGAGTCACCACGAAACTAGAAGGAATGACAGGGTTTGTGCTTTCAGACGTCTGCTGTGATGGCTATTCCTGTACTGGTGTGCGGGTAAAGGTTCACGTGAACACATGATGCTGACCTCCGTCCGGTCGGGAAGCGAGGCCTCCGGTCGACAGCTGATATGTGAAATGATTCAAAACAAAACCACTAAATCGTAGTGAACGATGCCCTCTCCATCAGGGACAGTCGACTTGTCTGGGAAAAAAAACCCCCGTAGACTGTTCCGTTCAAATCAGAATGTCAGCAACACTCGGTTGGGAAGATAAGTCGATCATGTTTTTTTTTACGTCACGTGTTCTGCATGTTTTTAAGTTGCACAAATGAGGTGTGTTTCATTGAGACTAGCTAATGCAAGAGCTACTGGTGGTTAATAACGAGTCAGCCCAGGTATCTTCCTGATGGAGGCTAAATTCAATGTCCGTGGTGCAATTAAGGCATCAATACCGCATCTCTCTGCAAACGGTCGGTCGAGGGTGCATGGAGATGATTGGGCTTTAGGCTTCGAGTCATCTCTAACAATCTCGTGGATGCTGAGGGGACCCAATGAGGTCGGACATCACTGTGAAGAGAGACCGAGTTGGTTTTGTTGAAAGAAGACGTAGAATGAACGGTGGCAGACGAAAGTCAACATGCACGGCCTGCCCTGATCTCACCTGCTTCATGTGACCTTTAGAAATGGCTTTGGATACAATGGGCTATTAAACTCGTTTCTCTTCATGGAGCTTTGAGCACCGCGGAGACTGGCCATGTTGGTAGTGATGAGCAAATGCATGTTTGCTACCAATTGCACTTGATTCCGTACACAGTCACTGGTAATTAAATAAAGAAAGATTCTGCCCAGCGACTGAGAGCATGTCTTGATGGCTACAGTCTGGCTGGAGAGCCTTTTCTCTTCCACGACTACCCTCTCCCTTCAAACGTTTGTTCGAGTCATTTGTCACCTCAGACACATACAGACGGTATGGCTACCGTCAAAGGGCAGTTTGTGAGATGTGAAGGAGGAAGGATTAATAAGTGACGATCATCCACGTAAGAACAAGCATCAAGTCAGGTGCTGGATCCCATTGGTGTGCTGGACCTTAAGCTGGGCCAGCATCTTGTGTATGGATGGCTGACCAGATGTCAATCACAGCAAAAGGAAATGAGTGTGAAGGAGCCAACAAAGGATCCGATCCCAAGGATAAGAACAGGAAGGACCAGCTTCTTAAAGACAGAATGGCCCTTTTCTCTCCTTCTTCTAGGACGTGTATGTTTTTGTTTGTCTCTGCTTCGCTGTGGTGATATTAACTTAAAAAGGACTTTGTGAAACCAGGGTGGAGGCACGATTTGTCTCTATGTCTAGAAATGTGTAAACGGGTCTACAGCATCCCTCCATCCATCCTGTGGGAGGAATCTGACCAGGGAGCAGATGTCTCTGGTCAGATGAGGAGAGCTGGTCCCACACGTCAGACATAAACCTACACTATGTTAAAATAGACAGGTACGATGCAGTACAGGTGCTACTTTTATTGCCTGCCTCATCTAAGATGGCAGGCTGATGTGGGAACAGCGGACCGCATCAGAAACACCACGGAGGATGGAGAACAGCTCCCATGCTGCTGGTCCACCTCTGGCTCCACTCTATGGACATAGAGGCCGCAGGAACTTGCCACGTTCTCTTCTTCTCATCTACTGTTTCTAACTTCTTTCTTTTTTAATACGTATGTCTCGTTTCATAATTTGTACTGTTAGGAATCTAAATATACGTCTTTCCTTTGTTCAACAACCCATAATACATTCAATACTGAATACAACATTGGTATGGTAGTCGTGTGGACTTGAGAGACTTGGCACAATTGATTTCTTTTTAGCCGTTTACAAATAAAAACAACAACGAGAAAACACAAAAAGAATTTAACTTAATTGTGCGCCATCACCTCGGAGAGAGAGAGAGAGAGAGACAGACAGAGAGAGAGAGAGAGAGAATGACTGGAACTCATTTGAGAGCTTTCATGGTTTGAAAAGGGAGGACAGTGAGCACTGATTCACAGAGTGGGTAGTCATTCAGAGTAGATAAAAAAGAGTGAATGATAACAATAAAAAACCCAAATATTTCATATTATAGTATTTACATGACGAGAGAACGTTCACTGAAAACATGAGAGCGAGAGAGAGCGAGAGAGAGCGAAAGAGAGCGAGAGAAAGAGAGCGAGAGAGAGAGCGAGAGAGAGAGCGAGAGGCAGAGGAGAGACAGAGAGAGAGAGAGAGAGAGAGAGAGAGAGAGAATTAGACTGATTATTTTTCTCCACTGCCCTCAAACAAGCTGTACCAGATTGGACTGCAGCCATCAGCAATGTCAGAAAGGATTCAGAAATGCTCGAAGGGCTCGTTACAGTCATTGTGTATGGGGGTGCCCTCCCTTAGTACACGCTGATGAAGGAGGAGAGAAGCAGCACCAGGAACCGGCAGGCCAGCGGGACTTGTGCACTTCCTGTGCTCCCATAGGGTGCAGTGTTGGGGGCTGCAGGCAGAACACAAGAGAAACTCTGATTAGATTTGATGGAGCCTCCGCTTCACTCCACACTTTCCTGTTTTAGGAAAAAACATCAACAAGTGGCACCATCACCCTGATTACCCCTCCTGATTGGGCATAGTTGAACAAAATTATTATTGCAATAGTACCGCGTGACGTAGCAACATTGCAGCATTCTAAAATGTTGTACAGGACTTAGGCGCCATCTTGCTTGTTTAATTAGTTCTTCTTTCACATCAGCTATTCACTGATGGCTGCGTTTTGTGCTTTATGTGTTTATCCGTCCAGTAGACAGCTTGGTGATATGAGCAAGTCTCCATAGTGAACACATAGATTTATTTGATTAAAAAGATCATGTTTCATTCATAATAAAAATTTCAACAAGCCATTTTAAAATTTTAAAGACGCAAACACCCAAAAGAAAATAGAGGTAGACAGTTATTTTAACTTGAGTACTCCTGAGCATCTTGGGTATTATTCTTGACAGGGAGGGTCACTGGTTTGACAGGGGGGTGAAAGAGGCCATTTATAGGAAGAGGGGACGCATGCATTGAAAAGGGGTGATATAGTATGAGAGTCCATGTGTCATCATGTGACAATGCTGTGATTGGTCCTATTCCCCAGTCCTCTGTGAATAGTCCTCATGACCACTGAATGTCCAGCCAATGAGCAGCTCTCATATGAAGCCAGCCTTTAGTGGTGTGGTATCACTGTGTTGTTGATCAGGGTGGGGATGCTGCAGTCAGCTCAGACTCAACATGTCTCCTGGAGGAGAGAGGAGACACGAGAGGAGTCCCTGTATGAAACTTAACGTCCTTATGAACTGATTCACCTTTTTGAAGAAGAAGAATTCAAGAAGTGTATTTTAGGGACACATGATCAAGGCCGGTGGAATTTTTCCTCAGCATTTAACCCATCATGTTGAATTTGAGGGCCATGGTGGCTCAGTGGTAGAGCAAGCGCCTCCACGTCAGGTGTAGCAGGTTTGATCCCACCACGGGGCATCAGGAAAAGGGCATCCAGGCGTTTTACCCAAAGCTCAGGTGAATATAAGGCATTCATTATAAAGCTTTGAGTGGTCCATAAACTTGAAAAGTCCATCCATCCATCCTATCCATCCCCCGTCCATCCATCCATCCAGAGCAGTTAGGGGAACAGTGTCTTGCTCAAGGACACCTCGACACGCTTCTCTGCAGGTGTGGGGATCGAACCTGCAACCTTCCGCTTGCCAGACGACTGCTCTACCCACTGAGCCATGCCGCCCCTAGACTTGAAAAGTGCCATGTAAAAATAATCAATTTACCGTTATATAGGTGCAGGGAGCACAGCCACCATGTGGTTCTCAGGGAGCAGTTAGGGGTTCCGTGTCTTGCTCTGCAGGGGCCGGGGATTGAACCACTCATCTCCAATTACTGGACAACCCCAACTACCTCTTGAGTTTTCATGCAGATAACCCCCAAAACAACCCCCTCCACACACAACTCCCACACTTTGTCTGTGTCTGCTTTATGAAACTCCACTTACCGGCCAGGGAACCTGTCTGCCTGCTCAGACAAACTGGTTTCCAGCGGACCCTTAGTGAGTAAGTGGACCATTAGGACACTGATTCTTTGTAGGACCACATACACGCCAGCCAATAGCAGGTCCAGTTTGTCATTGGTACCTGATCAGCTGTACAAACACTTTAGCTATGGCCAGGTTGGGTGGAGGTTTGGTCACTGTGGTCTTACCTTCCCCATCCCAGGGGTGTCTTTGACCTTTGACCCAGCGCGCAGGAGGCATGGGGGTACAGTGGGAGGTGACAGCTGCAGGGCCCCTCTGAAGCCCCCTGTGTAGAGCAGGGGCCCCAGGGCTCCTGAGGCTTCAGCCAGGGTCTGGGGAGGGGCAGGATTAGGCTTCTTCCGCTTGGAGAGGCTGAGCTTCTGAGCAGCCCTGAGGGAGAATGAAAAAGACATGTTTTTATTGTCAGTGTGAAGAAGACCAACACCTCCTATGCAGACACCATCCAAGATGTCCTGGGCTGAAGTCTGATGCTCCCAGCCCCAGCAGAGCCTCTGTGCCTGTCCCATGTTTAGACAAGCTGTTTGAGGTGTAAATGTATGCAGGCAGGTCAGTACCAGAAGAGAAAAGCACTCTGTTTTGATTCAATGACCTCACCCAGCTCCAGGCCTGATCTTCTATCCAGGTGAATCAAATCAGGCTGTGTTGACTGCAGATGTAAAATACAACCACACTGGCTCTAAGATGGAGTGCAGACATATTCAGCTGCAAATGAGCCCGTCTGGATTAGCTTCAGGTAACGAAACACACACAGGATCACACATGAAACATTACACAGCCCTGCACATGCTACCAGCTCCATCAAGCTCCCCAGAAGTAACACACCCCTGTGAGTGTGACCCTCCTGGGTCTCTGATGTTTGCTGTGGTCTTCAGGATGGATGATGATGAAGACCCTCTGGGGAGAACTCAACCAAGACATGGGAGGTGGAGAAACAGCATGGCCACAGTGAGGAGGATTGGTCTCTTGTCTATCTCTGGGATGACACTGCATCGTGTAGACAGAAGTTCAAGCCAATTGAACTCTGACAGCAGACGGTCATCTCCATGAGATGAGGCCGTGGTGGCTCAGTGATAGACCACGCATCGTTCCTGCTGCAGCACATCAGGAAAAGGGGATTTGGCCTTAACCCACCATGGTCGGTAAATGTGAGATGTATGATGTGAAGCCTTGTGAGTGGTCACTAGACTAGAAGAGCACGGTAAAAATGTCCATGAAATAAGTCCATGAGCACATCAGTTCACCGGAGTTTAAAATGTATCTTTATTGTCATGAGGTAACAGTAGCCAAAGCAGACATTTAAAGCATAGCATCAGCCATGTGTCAGCTGACTGTCCCTCACTGTCCCTCATCTTCTGGCAGGCAGCCTATAGGCTGCTGCTAACCTACAGCTGTCTAGCTCCTCCCCTAGTAGGACTGGTAGTTTCTCCTCATCCAGTCATTGAAGGAAACCTTTTCTTTGTTGTTCCAATAGTTGAAACCTGTTTCTCTCAGGTGTGTGTATTGTTCACATGTGGTGAGGAAGTGTAGCTCTGTCTCAGGCTCACTGAGGGGGCAGTGGGAGCACAGCCTTTGTTCTGCAGGCAGACAGGTTTGCCTGTGTCTCCCCTTCTCAATAGCAAGGCTGTGCTCACTCAGTGTGGACTTTGTCAGGGAGTTCTTCTTAGTTGGTGATCAGTCACCATGCTCACATCATCTGCTATGGTGTCCTGTGGATTTAGAGTCAGACAGCATTGCATTGTGCTCTGTGTTTGTGTTGTCCAATAGGTGAGCTGGTTTAGTTTGAACTGTGTTGTGATGTG
>OMLC01088868.1:6726-19226 GCA_900302585.1 Regalecus glesne
TAATAGTAATCTGATCTGGTTGGCTAACCCGCGTCTCTGCTCCAGCAGCATCAGCACACCGTAGAGACAAGCTGAAGCGTTGTCCAAAACATGTTAGAAATAGACATTCAGAGTGTTTCCTGCTGACACCCGGAAGTTCAATTGTTTTAATATATAGGTTAACATAGCTCATGAGGTAGGGTGGTCATCTAGTACTTGGAAGATTGGGGGTTTGATCCCCGGTTCCTTCAGAAAGGGTGTTGACGTGTCCTTGAGCAAGGCACTGAAACCCTAATTGCTCCGGACAAAAGATAAAAACACAGCCTGGGGGCTAAATCTGTCATAATCATATTTTAAATGTTCATTAATATGCACTGTCCCTACAAAGGAGATGATGATAATGATGATTATTACTGTATGCGCCATTGGTTACTGGCGCTATGAGGAGTATTGTGAAACAAAAGGATGTGAAATGATGTGTTGCCTGTGGAAGGATACAGATGAACCCGGGCAGTCAGAACTACACCCACACCATCAATGAAGGACTATTAAAACAGCAGTTATAAGGGTTATTCTTAGAACGCATATAGCAGCACACACACACACACAGGCACACACACACACACATATATAATGTGTCTTCTAGTGCACACGTCTGTTAATGGTTATGGTGGAGCTCGGACTGTGCCGTGGCCCTCTCCAGGCACTGGCTAATCATCCTCTTACTGTGGATCAGTGACAGACTCTGTGGACTCTTAAACGCTTTTTGCACTCGCATTAAACAACATTCAGCTCTGCCCGGCTTTCTGATGGAGCATACATAATGCATGTTCCCCCTGTTATGCTGCATATGCAGATGATGCGTAGGGCGATAAAAGAAGAGCGCCTCATTGTAAAGGGATATGAAAAGAATTAGAGAACAATAACAACTCAACAACCGCGCCTGGGGTGTGTTGCACTCAAACTTGTTTCGGAGCGTTCGCACAATTTGATCATCACATCTCGTAATTGGCTCGCTTGCCTTTTCCTTTTTTTCTCCTCTCCATTGGCTCTTATTGCAATTCAGCGATGGGTGTTCCATGGATAACTGGAAGTCAGAAGTGAGTGCCTCCCTCTGAGGCCCTCTATAAAACCTTGTGAATCTAAGCCAGAGAAATAACTACGTGTGTCTGTGGGTATGTGTATTTGTGTGTGTGTGTGTGTGTATATACAGATATATATATATATATATATATAAAATACATATAGGTATGGTTGCCCACTTTCTTGTGTGAGAAGTCCATGTTACGTGTCACTATTGGTCCCCATGTTATGGGGGTTGGGACTTAGATGGAGTTTAGTGGATTAAGACTGGATACCTTTCCTGACATCTTGTGGTGGGTTCGAACCTCTGGCCTCGGGCTTGTCAATTCCTGAAGCGCTCTGCCACTGAGCTATGGCGAAAGCCGTCTGTCTCGTTCTGTGTCCCCGTGTAACAGTGTCCACAGCCGAGTGAGTGAACTGGGATGACCTTTGCACCTCTGGAGAAATTGATGAAGTCTGTCAATATAGCATTCAGGGGATCGATTACTATAACAACTGGCAGTCACCGACTACATCCTTCTCAGTGATCGCTCACTGGAGCCAAAAGGAGCAAAGCTGACATGATGATTATAGCCCTCTTGACCAGTTTTGATAAATCTCTTTCTCATACACAGACACGCACGTGAGATTATATTATTATTATTATTATTATCGTTATCATCCATCCATCATCAACCACTAATCTGAAATCCGGTCACGTAGGAACTGGAGCCTATCGGGCTAAAGGTGGGGCACACCCTGTATAGGTCACCAATCTATCTCAGTTCTCATTGGGTGAGAGGCGGGGTACACCCTGTATAGGTCACCAGTCTATCACAGGGCAAAGCAGTTAGGGGAACAGTGTCTTGCTCAAGGACACCTCGACAGGCGTCTGCAGGACTGGGGATCGAACCTGCAACGTTACGATCGCCAGACGACCGCTCTACCCACTGAGCCATGCCGCCCCTTAATCGTCATCGTCATTATTATCATTGATGATAATGATAATAATAATTAATAATGATAATCTCCTTTATAGGGAGAGTGCGTATTGATGAACATTTTCAACGTAAGTAGGCCAGATTTATTCACACGGCTAATTTTTATCTGTGGTCCCAAGCAGTTTGGGGTTCAGCGTCTTGCTCAAGGACTCCTCAATACACTAAGGATCGAACTGCCAATCTTCCTACTACTGGATGAGCGCCCTACCTCCTGAGCTACGCTGCCCCTGAAGGGGTTAAAAAGGTACGCAAGGAGGACAAGTGTGACTGGGAACATTGTGACAGAGGTCATCCTGGTGTAGAGATGAGTGGAGACCAGGGGATCAAGGGTGTCGTTAATTCAGAAGCTCCAGCTTAGTAACAGACCGCATTAGACAAGTACTGAGAGGTCAGGGCCAGCAAGGAATAACACACACACACACACACACACACACACACACCAGAGAAAGACTGGATGAAAAAAAGAGAGAGACGGGGAGAGAGAAAGATGGCATCTCCATCCAAGTACCATCAGTTCTGGCATGGTTGGCTCTGACCAAAGTGAAGCTGGATGCTTAGGAAAGGCCTCAAACAAACTCCGCAGATCTCTGATGTTTAGAGAAAAGAGGAAGAGAAAACAGAACAAAAGAGCGAGCAGGTCCGCCTCCGGAGACATGGGGAAGCAAGGCCTCCCTGCATGGCAACGGAGCTCACATTGGCTGGCTTTCATCTGACAATGAGTGTGAGTGAAGCGATCTTCAGAGCTTATGTTTTCATTTGTCTCAAAGGTCAGTCTGTCAGGAGCGTGAGGAGAAGGGTGGCCATGATGAATGAGACGCATCAGACCGGTGTGTGTGTGTGTGTGTGTACCTGCAGGGTTGCATGTGTAAACTAGAGGGGAGGAAGATGGGTAAGTTTGAATACTTGAGGTCAACTGTTCAAAGTAATGGGGGAGTGTGGAGGAGAGCAGGCAGGGTGGAGTGGGTGGTGGAGAGGGTCAGGGGGGATGTGGGACACAAGGGAACCAGTAAGAGTGACAGGGGAGGTTGACAAGATGGTGGTGAGACCAGTTATGTTGTCTGGTGTGGAGACAGACAACACTGACTAAAAGACAGGAGGTGGAGCTGGAGGTGGTGGAGATGAAGATGATGTAGTAGTAGTAGTAGTAGTAGTAGTAGTAGTAGTAGTAGTACTACTACTACTAGTAGTAGTACATTAACTGACCCCTGTCAGTACTTCTCTGGTTCAGTCTGTGTTACTAAGCTGTGGCTTCTGCATGAACTGAAGCTTTGATCCTCTGGTCTCCCCTCATCTCTTCACCCCGATGACCTCTATCACAAATTTCCCAGGCACACTTCTCATCCTTTCATACCTTTCACATCTCTTTGCCCCTTTTTATCCACCCAACGCTCATCTGCTAGGTTCTTAAATGTCTTCTGTCTGCTTCATCCTCATCTCCTCACTGAGAAGCTCCTGTCCCTGGCTGCTTCCACCCGATCCCAAGTTTGGATCAGTTAAACCGTTTTTCCACACTCATCTCACACAGACAGATAAAGATGTAACCCTGACGGGGGATTTTTTTCCCCTTTTGATGCAATGTTGAAAAAAATGAAATGCAACAAGACAACTTTTCAGTGTTTTTCAGGGATGAAGCCTGCAGCCTCTCCCCGACTCTGTGATCATGTGATTCATAATCTGTACCACATGGCGAGTGGCTTTCTGTCTCAATGAGTTTACCAAGTATGGATCTCTGCCGATGACATTATATATTTAGAGCATATGGTGTTGACTAATGTAAGCTGTGTTCTCATCTGGTTCCTCTTGCTGAATGAATGTCCCTCAATGTTTCCTTTTTCTCTCATGTTCTATGTATGTGACCTTGGATGAACCTGGTAGACATGTAATCGGGGCCAGCGTGGTGGTCCAGACTATGATACTTGGACCGGTGTGTCTACTGCTATTCCCACCTCTATTACGGATCCTCATTCATCTGTCCATTTGTCCACATTAGACACATGAGGAATCTTGGCCTGGTGGCTTGATCTGGCCTGTTTGCATTTTAGATGTTCTTTGATTACCACAATGAAAGAGGTTTTCTTTATTATTACTGTTTTACTTTTTGTAATGCAATTGAAACCTGTTATCCTGACCATGTTGTCTGCTGTAAGTTGTGTCTTATTCTGTGTTCATATCATCCATTGCACGGCTGTCTGTCTTGGGAGAGAGATCTCTCCTCTGTGGCTCTCCCTGAGGTTACTTCCTATTTTTTTCTCCCTCTTAAAGGGGTTTGTTCCTTATCTGATGTGAGGGTCTAAAGACAGGATGTGGGTTGATCTAAAGTCTACTGAGGGTAATTGTTAATTTGTGATAATGGGATATACAAATAGACTTGACTTGACCATCTGGGAAAATAGACAAGTTGGTTGTGGCTGTTGATTTTTAATGATTTAATAGTGATTAATGTTCATCCACTGACAAATGCTGATAGTCCAGGTGGTCATTTAATGATTGGAAGATAGGAGGCTCAATCCTCAGTCCCTGTAGTTAGCATGTTGAAGTGTCCTTGAGCAACACACTGAACCTCTAACTGCTCGAGCCCTGTGATGGAACGGTGGCTCGTCAAGAGTGTGTCCCCACTTTTCACCCAATGAGCACTGGGATGAGCTCCAGCATGACTCCCCAACCTAACTTTGGATAAGTGGCTGATAATGGATGGATGGATGGATGGTGAATGAATGCATGACAAATACCGGGGTTGATGACTATGTTATCAAACCATTTGTTGGGCCTTTCTTTAGGCATTAAAATAGGCCTATTACCATTTAAAATGTTTTCGCATCATGATCTGAATCTATAATCCTCCCTCTGCCAGCCACTGGCTTTATTTCATCTATGTTTTATTAGGATCTGGCACCTTGGGTCTTAGATCAGGATTATTCTGAGGGAAACTTTGGCACGAGGCCGAACTTGGTAATGGATTCCAATCGGATGGCATATTACACATCAGTTGTTTTGGGGGAACGTGTCAAGGTTGTTTGTCTCATGCCATGACTTGAATAAAGTTGTCTACATCTGCAGCGCTGTGATGTTGATTTGCTCAATTTCTTTTCCTCCTCCTAGGTTTCAATTTCATACCATCTCAGATATTTCACAAATTTCCACAGTACCTGTCTCGTAGTTCAACAGTGCGTGTGAATGTGTGTGTGTGTGTTTGTGTGTATGGCACTGCAGGCATGAAATTAGTGTTCGCAATCAATCAATGCTTCCGCGCACATATGGAATCTTCAAGACATTGCCCTTGTCAAATTCCGATATAAAATTTTGAGGCTTCAGGGAAATTATCAGAGTGTGGCCTGATTTGAACAGGATGATGGATGCCGTGCTTTTGCCTTTGCTGGGGGACAAAATAATGATGGGAGACATCAGTCTTTATTACCACCTATCTACCATTCCAGAGCATCTAAGGGCACCCGATCTATCGCACCCACGGAAAAACAACGACATTAGTCTTCACACACCTGCCAACAATGGTTTATCTGCAGGGAAACCTTCATCCTGCAGATATTTCCTTTTATTTCAATTTCTTCATCCTGCAGGTTTGGATCCTGCACTTTAGCTGTTTATCACAGCCACAGGGAGCACAGATTTGGAGCTCAGGTAGCTTTATTTATAGTAAACGCTAGAATGACTCTATTTCAAACAGAACAAGGGATAATCCTTTTTCAATCGATTTCAAACTATAACTTTGTGGACTTTGATTGGCCGAGCGGCCCGTCGATTATACTGAAACTGTTTCCGGATTGGTTAGCGAATAAGGAAGGCTCAGCAAGCTTTGACTCCTCCCATTTGTACCTGTCGCTCTGTGAGAGGCTGACAGCGCTCTCCCTTGTCCCGCCTACCCCACCCCTTTCCGCCGGCGTGCAATCGGACAGCGGACCGAGCTTTTGCAGCGTCTCACCATCCGGAGCATGTTCAGGTTCGGCATGTAAGCCCCGTTCTCCGCGGCCGCGTCGTCTCCCCTCAGCAAAACCAGAAGAAGTCGGAAGATTAACAGATAAAGGCAAGAAACCAGGCCGGAGGAAGCGCCGAGGGAGTTGCACAGGACGGAGTAGAGGGAGTGAGAGGGGTGGCAGTGTGACAGGAGGGCCGCTCTTCCAAGCAAAAAAAAAATCTTGTGATACCGCATTCACAACGCAAAAATGGCGGAGCACCATACAGCCAGCGACGGCAAGCACAAAACGTCCGCGAATGCCGGCGGCTCGGCACACGGCAACAGCCGGTCCGGGGCAGGTGGTGGAGGGGGAGGAGGTGGCGGTAAAGGAGGCCTGTCCGGCGGACTGACACAACCAGCGGGATGGCAGTCTTTACTCTCCTTTACCATTCTGTTCCTGGCCTGGCTGGCAGGTTTCAGCTCAAGACTTTTCGCCGTCATCCGCTTCGAGAGTATCATCCACGAGTTTGATCCATGGTAAGCTAACTAAACCTGCCCCGTCTCACTAGCGGCGATCCAAGTCACGCTGTTATAGTGGCAAACAACAAGGTGCTAGCTAGTCGGGTTTTGGCTAACGGAGTAGCTACGATCTGCATGTCATGCTGCTCAAGTCAGTCAGGTCTGATGATGCCTTTTACCCTTGACCTAATACGATGCACTAGCACAGCTGCCACTGCAAGGCTCTTTCAAGAGCTTAGGTGACTCGTGTAGTACTCGTACAACTTTTTTCTCAAGTCGGAGAATAAATTTGGCAGAGTCGGGTGGAGTTTCGTAGATCCACGGCACTTCCATGACTTCCTTACTGAGAATAGGCATCAAATTCTGAAGATTTGTAGCTCCTGTTTGAGATTATCGCGAAGGCGCCGGTCGATTGAATTGACTTTTCTTAGAAGGCATGTGTATCTCGTGATTTTGAGATAATTGCCAATGTAATGTATTGGGTTTATAGTTAATGCGTAGATGTTAATTATGAATGGATTTGCAAGCTGGCCGTTGTTCATGAAGACTGAATTGAGTGTAGATTACTTGGGACGACAGCCGGAAGCTCAAAACCGGGAAGAGAAGCTTATCCGGTCTGCCCTGTGACCGCCCGCTTTGTATTCCGTAAGTGTGGCCCACAAGTCTATCCCCGGTTAATATGCAGTGCCCTTCTCCCAAGTGTGTTTAGTCTTTTCTAAATCAACCACAGACCTGCAACAGTTGCAGTACCAAGTTAATTTTCCTGGGTGGGTACATTATTGATTAGGGTCTCATGAGTGGTTTGCACCATTTGTTTCCATGTCGTTAACGTGTCAGGAGCTGAGGCTGTGTGTACGGAGAACGCAGCATCACCATGATGCCTCTGAAGAGCACAGTGCTGATTTGGCGATTAGGCGTCTCACCTCATGGATGGCTTTAGCATTGCCAAGCAGCCGTGGGAAAGGTGTCGACAACAGTTATCAGCAGTTGCCACTGTCCACTACTGCTTTCGTGAACATTCTATGTGTGGCTTAGTATGCTTGGGAATTTGCAGAAGGTGTGTATGATGTCAGATCAGGTCACTAATCCCCTCTCATGACGCTTCATTGGTACCATGATTGCAGCGTTTTTGGATGTGACACCTTTTCAGGTATAACCATGTGGAGGCATTCACTGACATGAATGTAGCACATTGGGGTGCTTTCTGCGGGACGCCTTTTAACACAGGACCTAGAAATCTCACTCCAAGGTGTCTTTATGCATGCTCAATAACCAAGAGAGGAAATCAGAGAGCTAAATCAGTTCATCTGAACACGGCGTTTACTGAGGTACAATGGTCAATAAATGTGTTCAGATGAACTGATTCAGATTGCTGTGGCTGCAAGGCATCCCCTACTTAAACCATTTTTATTATTGGATGATTTAATGATTGGCAGGGGCAGCATAATAAATTTATTTTGCAAATAAAAAAAAAATCTATCACATAGAATGGAAATATGCTCGCTTTTATATCAGGAATATAAAATACAGTTTGCATTGTATTTTATTGCCAACTGTAAAATAGCAAATTGACTCATTTTTATATTGCCCTTTTCCAGTCTAGCAACCACTCAAGGCACTTTACAAAGTATGCCTCGCATTTACCGAGCATGGGGGACTAAGGCCAGATGTCATTTCCTGATGGGAGTAAACTCAAGGTGCCAAACTTGAGCTACCACAGCCCCCAAGTCTACTTTATATTGCTTACATTGTATATTTATAGATTAGGCTGTACTTTTTCATTGCTGGTATTTTATATTTCTAAACTCTGTTGTCTTTTTATTCTCCGTGGGCCATTTAAGGATGACACAATTGTAATTTCTTTGTGTTTGCACAGTGACTAAAGTTCTTCCGTCTTGAACCACCCTATAACCCTTTGTGGGGTTATAGGATGACCCCCCAGGTTTAATTCATGTAACTTAACTTGGCTTTAGTTTTGTATTCCCTTGAAGACCTTTCCGAGTCGGGGCACATTCATTTAAATGACACGTTTGGTCTTTCCATCTTCATTTTTGATGGTGACCAGAGAAGACGTATATCTTACCACTGTGCTCACATCTGATGTTGATTCGAAGCGGCTGTTGCTGCCAGACGTGAAAGATGACGGCTTTTGCTTTGTGAAAGCTTGGTTGCTGGTATTGATTTTGCTCTACATCAGACCTCAAATTATCTGCGACTAATTGTAATGTTAACCTCGAAGGCCATTTGACGGAGCGAGATTGGATTCATAAGTATCGTAATGTCAAGCTCATTGGAAGACACATGCACATTTGTGAGGCGGTTCTGATCTCCAGTGTGCAGCATGATTTGCCTGTCGTCATGCCTAGCTAATTTTGCTCTCTCATTATCTTGCAATTATTTTAGGCCCAGCTACAGTGGGCATAAAATTAAGGATTTTACCTCCCCTCCACTATTCAAAATGGTGAATTGGTTTACAAAATCATTTTGTAATGACACGTATTCGCCGTTTCTCAAGCTGCCTCCTACTTGCCACCCAGCCAAAATTTTATTTGTTTTGTTAAGAACATTTTTCTAACTTTATCCTTGGCCGTACCTTGTGGAGGCGTAGCTCCTAACTCTGTTGGTAAGAATAGGTATGCCTTTTTTTTAAATTCAATATTTGCTGCGAGTGCCGCTGCTTGGAGACATTTTTTTCCCTCTCGGGTTTGAATTTTATCCCAATTCTGCTGTCACTTCTGTCTGGGTTATTGATTTATTTATTTTTAGAGGTAAGAAAATTGATTTCAACCCGACTGCAAGTTTGACGAGGCTCAGGGGTGTGAATTTGTTGGAAAGACAGCCCTCCTTTGAGTCAGTCAGGTTTATCCTGCCTGGGTTGTGTCAGGAAATAGGTATCCATTGTGTTTGAAGAGGAAGTAGTGATGAAGCCTCTGTCTCCCTCTCTCTCTTGCTCTCTCTCTGACCCAAATAGCGAGGTGGCGAATACCGGTAGCATGCACAACATGCAGGCACACATTGATTTCTATATCCAGAAACACTCTGACAACTCTCAAACATCATTGTGCTTTATCGCTTCTGGTTTCACCTGCATGTAGTTGCTCCCCGTGTATATATCTGGAGGTTGCTGCGCTGTTATTCCAAAAAATCGGAATCAAATTTCTTGTGTGTAACATGAGAAACTGATTCGAAAAATCAGTTTCTCCCCCTTTTCTGACTGAACCGGGGCCTGTGGCCATACCCAGTGCCATGACTTTAGGGAAACGTTTAAGGGTCGATAAGAAAGGAAAGTCACTTTATTTGGTCAATGTCTGCTTACAGGGACATTTATTCCTTATCGTATTATAGGAGCAGGTCTCAGCTGCGGTGCCTGGGGAATAGCCAGGGGTTCGGTGTCTTGCTCAAGGACACCTCAACACGCTTTCTGAAGCAGCCGGTGATCAAACCAGCAACCTTCCGATTACAAGACAGCCCAGTCTACCTCCTGAAAGCTAGCCTGAGAAGTAGGCGTCCCCCATGGGTTCCTTTGGATTGAGATTTAAAACACTCTGCCTCTAATACACAAGCTCTGGTTACAGGCAGAAGCAGAGCTGCTCGTATATGTTGCATGTCAGCATCTTTCTCTCATCTGACAGCATCCCTCTCAGGCTAAATAAGAACTGCGGGTTTGTTTTCCTGTTTTTTTACTTTCATTTTTTTTAGTGTTTTAAATCCGTGACATTTAACAGTTTGGGATTTGAGTTGTCATGACCAAAGACCTGTGAACATGGCATCTCAGTTTGACGTGTTCCTGTTTTGCTCCATTAAAATGTACTGTTTTGTGATCCCACCGCGGTGGCTTCTATAACCACCTCACGGAGATGGGGGAAAAAAAGTTCCCTGAGCATTGCATGCTGTTGTTGTCTTCCTCATGTGGGTGTTCTGAGCAGCCGAAGGACACCAACTCCCTCTACCAGTCTCATGAATGGGTACCATTGGTTCCATGCTCGCAACTGGATGTTAAACGCGGTGCGAAGTGTAATTGCCCCTCCTCCGAGCGTGGCATTCACCCGACAAGTGATGTTACCATCAAGTACCTATGATGCCCCAGCCTCTCATCTTTTCTCTTTCCACTCTTGCACAAACAGAGCATCATATTTGAATTGACATGGATTACATGAACCCAGGAGTGCTGCTAGCGCAGTGGTATGTTAACTGGTGCATTTGTATGGGGAAGCAAAACAAGTGGTGATCGTCTTGTCTAGCAGAGACACCTTGCCTTGGCAATTTCCCTCCGATGACTAATGGTCCCAACAGGCGAAGACATCCACTGTGTAGAACTGGTGTCGATTAACAGTGTGTTAAAAACAACAACAACCGCGCCAAAGACTAATCCTAGGGCCTTGTTGATTGCCTTCCTATTAAGCCAAGTTACTGATTTGTGTGGAATTTTAATGGCTGCAGAAAATTGAGGATCATTTTGGTGCTCAGTGTTTGCCTCCCGGGGCGATATCAGAATCATTTCAAATTTGGTTAGCGGTAAGAGCACGTGTCTCTTAAGTCAGGCGCCACAGGTTTAATCCTGCCGCGGGGCGTCTGGAAAGGGCATCTGGTCTCCATCCCCCATGCTCGGGGAGATGGGGGGGCATTCATTGCAAAGTGCTCTGAGTGGTCGCTGGATGAGAGAAGCACAATATAAATGGGCCCATTCACCATACTGCTATTTGAGAAGAGTCCTTATTTGGATATTTATGTCGTATGAGTAAATGTTGCATTTGTAGTTATGCTTCCTCTGGATGGCCTTGGCTGCTTTAAAAAGACATTTTGTTTCTAGCTGTGGGAGGTAGAAAAACAGAGGAAAATATAAAGGACACCGTGGACACATCATCCCAGGCCTTGTACGAGTGTGGTCTGCTCTACACAGTGTAAGATATAGCTGGAATTGAAAGCGTTTAACATGAAAGGATCATGAATCCGGGAAGCCTTCCCTTTGTGTTGATGAAATCGCTCATTAAAAGAGAGTCAGCTTTTACAATGTGGCAAACACTAAGCTCTTGGTTGTGTACTAGCTCAGACTGGAGGCCCAGGAGATGAAGCTACTAACTTGCAACCTAATTTTGCAGCAGAGCCTGTGTGCCAAAGGTAATCATCACATCTTGGCTTCAGTTGCTTTATCTCAACTCCGGTTTCACAGGCGAGGCGTCATGCAGCATTCATAGCTTACCCCTACGGGAGGCGGCGAGGGAGAACCCATGCTCACTAGCACTTTTTAGTCACTGTTTTCTCCTCAAACAAGGGACTTGATGCTAAGCCTCTGATGATTAACTAGCATTTCCTGGGCTGGGCTTCCCAGCGGGCTAGTGCCAAGCATGGCGGGAGGAGCCAATGCATCTGAAGCATGGTGTGTGTGTTTGTGTGTGTGGGGTGGGGGCAGGGGGGAGGATAGATCTGTCCCTAGGCGCCTACAGCACGCTCTGGAGACAAGCTGCTTCTGGCGGGAAAGCGCATTAAGCCCAAGGGAGCCAAGTGAAAGGCTACGTTTGCATATAAACAGGGCTTTTTTCCCCCCCTGGTTTATTTACTTGTTTGTTTTGGGGTTTTATTCGAACCCACTTCCGTGGCCCAGTATCTCAACTCTCCCTGCAATGAAAGGTATGGGTTTAGCTGTGAACAAATCAAGCAGCCTGTCGGAAGAGTAGCAATACGTGGTCCTTCACCCTGAGGGCGTCTCCGTTCTGGTATCCTGAGTGGGAGTGTTCAGTGGTAGAGAAAACGCTTCAGGAGCTGATGAGCCAGAGGCCGCGGGTTCGAACCCACCGCAGGGAGTCGGGAAGGCCAGGAAGGGTCCACATTGTCGGGTTAAAACCAGCAGACCACCAAAGCCAGATATATTCCCTGAGCCACTCAGGGCAAATTGGATAAAGTCTCTTGGACTTCTTAGCTGGAGGCAGCTGCTTAGTTTCCTTAACTGATTCCTCTGCTGGCTCTGCCTGTTCCTCGGGGTTGGAAATCCTTTTCTCGCGCTGCGTCTGGTGGAACATCGGCCTAGAGAG
>OMLC01088885.1:0-10147 GCA_900302585.1 Regalecus glesne
GAGAGAGAGAGAGAGAGAGAGAGAGAGAGAGAGAGAGAGAGAGAGAGAGAGAGAGAGAGAGAGAATGAGAGTGAAAGAGGTGGGAGGACGGGAAGCGAAGTCAGCCGCCTTCAAACATGGCGCCCGGACAAGGAAAATGACTAAAAATACAAAATCGCGGCCTGCTTTCTTCACCCTTCGCTCAGCTCCACCGCTGGCCCCGCCGGAGGCTCGACGGTAGAGACGTCGTTGTCCGTCCCGTCTGTCCGTCGACGGGGAACAAGAAGAATCACAAGACGAACAAGGAGACAAACGCACACGCTGAGATTTTTAAGGGACATAGAGAGAGAGAGAGATCTTTTTTATTCTCTCTGGAAGGGCAGGAAAACAAGCCCCCCGTTTTTATTTTGATGCGTCGCTACGGCCAGCTAGCATCTGCTAGCACACAGCGAGCCGGGGGGCGGCGGCGACGGTTAGCGGGAACGATTCACATACAACAGAAATAATCAGACATCGTTGTGCGGGTCTGTTTTTCGGGGGCACCGTCTGCCTGCTGGAGGGGGTCCATTTAAAACCAGATCGATTGCGATCTTTCCCCGATCGCCACTACTAATGAGCGCGGTTCGTGAAGAATAAAAAATAAAAGCTAGCCCTTAAAGGAAAAGGGGAGGGGAGACCTGGTGGAGGGAGAGAAAGGGGGAGCGAGAGGGAGAGAGGAATAGGGACGCATTCGGATCTAATGTTTATCAGCGTTTTCATCCATCACCGGCTAAATCCTCCGCATCTCTCCACCACCACCACCACCACCACCACCAGCAGCAGCAGCAGCACCACCATGACATGACCGTTGTACGTTGGGGTTTTTCTGCTTTACACATCTGCAGTTTGGTGGAGATGATCGATGATGGGGGACGTGTAGGGGAAGAAGAAGAAGAACCACAGAAGGGAGAGAGAGTTGATTTTCGGAGGTGGCTTAAGTATATACCCCCTTAGACACCCCCCTCCTTTCTCATCCAGCCTCCTCCTCCTCCATTTCTCCTCCTTTTTCTCAATATGTTGGTTTCCCCACTCCGCTCCTGAGGACTTGCTTATGTGAAAACGGGGAAATAAGCCTCACGTCGAGAAGCGGGGATCCAGGGGAGGGGGGAGGACGGATTTCATTTTTGTGCTTTGCTTTCTATCTCCTCCTTCACCACCTCCTCCTCTTCACCACCACCAGGATCCGTTGCGATTGCGACTCTCATCGCTTTCGTCGTCCTCGTTTATACAAAAAGAAGCAAACACACACACCGTCACGTTAAATGGATAGGAATTACCCTGGAACAGGATTCGGCGATTTGGGCGCAGGAGCTGGATGGAGTTACGAGAGGTCGGCCAAGGCAAGGTATGTATGCATAACATGCATGCTGAGATAGTGAGAGCCAGACAATGTGTGTTTGCATCACTTGACACTTTGCTAAAGCGAAAAGACAAGGTTAGCCCCCCTTCCCCGTGTAAACACGCTGCCACCATTTCTGTCAGCTGCCATTTAGGTAGGTGTGTTGCATTGTCATCCTTATTAGTTGCATGGTGGTAATTATAAACAGTGATTTAGGTGTGTGTGTGTGTGTGTGTGTGTGTGTTTGTATGTCGTTGAGGGTGGGCGGGGTGTGAAAAGGTTTGAAATAAGGGGGTGATGCATTGATTTGTGATTGACTGACAGATCGCTTATCGACAGATTGGAGCAGGTAGACTGAAGGAAGGTAGGAGGGATGAGGCAGACATTTGTCGGCTCATCTATGGGAATTACTCTGGTTTCTGGCCCCATCACACGGACGCCCCCTATAATAAACTCATTGATTGATTGGTTATGGGTGTGATTGATTTGGATTCTGCTGAGACTGCAGGAGCAGAAGCAATCCACCAGACACTGAAACTACCCAGGGAGTTACAATATGCTAGAGGCTCAGATTGTTTCTGGTCTCCTGTGGGGGTAAAAAAAAAGACGTCTGCACCGAATAGAGCAGATTTGGTTTGCATTTCTCTGTACCCCAGGCTTGCTGTGCTGCAGATTATCTGTGGCACTCGTTTTTTTTGGATTGCTACACAATCCAAAAATTGTGAGGTATTCAACTTGATTCCCATGATGTAAAACAGCTCAGCAGCACTGTAATTAAAATGCATACTGTTAAATTGTCATCACCGGTATGCAAAAACACTTTCTCTCACTCAAGTTGTTTAGCATAGCTAGCAAAGCTAGCGCTGTGTTGCCTGCAAGGCAACGCAAGGCCTTTGCGGGGCAAACAACATTGCCATGAATGAATCTGCTCCTAACGAAGATAAAGTGGCCCCCAAACTGGCCTCATCATTAGCCACGTCTAAAAGCCATCGTGAGCTATTGTACAATCGACGTTTAGCTAACCACAACCTTTGACGGTGATCTGCTAATTTTGGATGTGCCAGGCTCAGCCAGCTGTTAGCCAACCCAGCACACAATCAATGTCTAACAAACATGTCGTTGTAGATAGCCTGCTGCCTTGTGCTGAAACCTAGTCCTTTTTCCTAAATTTGTAAATAACTGTGTGTAATTAATGTATGATTATTTGCACCAAAAACAGTGGCCCTTGCAGCAAGGTCTGGCCTTCATATATCTGGCTGCTGTGCACCCCTGTAGTGCTACTCGTTAGCGTACAGGCTAGCATGCTATACAGCTAACCAGATAAAATTCAGCTATATCCTTTGCTAAACACAGCCGCATGATGGGTTTATTATCCACTTGAAGATACGAATAAGGGTTCAATGGTTGAAAGGACGGTGCATTTTTTTCTCATTTCTCGTCTGCTTCATGATAATAACAGTCATGTCCCCCTTTATCACAGTGGCCAGTTTGCTAAAGCAAGGGATATGTTAGCATGAATTAACCAGTTTTAGAATTGAGCGTAAGCCGTCCAAATTATAATCCTATTTTTCATTTAATACGTATCTCCTCTGTTTAAGGTAGATATTCCCTTTATTGGAACCTAATACCCAAGACTAACATTTATTTAGTGTACCACTTGTTACAGTCATTTTAAAGTGGACACATCTACCCAGGTTCCGGTGCATCTCTGTCAATCTTGCATGTCTGATGATGTGGATTTTGGGGTCCATGACAGGGACAACCTATGTGAACTTATAATGATGTTGCAAGGGACCATCAAATTAATGTGGAAAGTGCATTTTACAAAGTTGGCCAGGCTAGGGATCCCCCCCAGGGGTCAGCCTTTGAACAAGAAAGGGGGGGTATGGAAATGTACTTTGAAATTAAGTGATTGATGACACCCCATAATCCCTGTACCACTCACACTCCACTTACCTCCTCACCTTCTCAGTCTGGTGTATGGGAGCTCCAGATCGTCCCATCCGGAGTCGGAGCTCCTACACAGGCAAGCCTACGCCACCCCACACCCTCTGCAGAGCTATGCCACCAATCACCACCCAGGGAGCTCCGGCCAGGGTGGGGCTTGGGGAGCAGCTGGAAGGAGTTTGGGTAAGATAAATGTCATTCACCTTTCATGTCACCATGGTATGGGGGCCTGGGATGTAAATTATTGTACCTGGCTGTGTTGGCCTCCACTCAATCAGTCACTGAGAAATGTGCTGGTTGGTGATGCCTTGATCTGATGATAGTAGGAACCCGACTCTGATGAAGAGATACTGTATGATGTTTTTGCTCACCGGCCCGTGTCGATTCCTGACAATTACAGCATAGTTGACAAATAGATTTCACTTACATGAAGAATAATTAATAATTTAGAAAAATATATTCATATTCATATCCAGGCAACAGGCATGAACTTAAGTCCAAGTCTAGGATGGCATCCAGCTCTTTACCTGTGCCCCCATCCATAGAGTTAGTGGTGTTGTCAGGATTGACAGGACCATACTCGATCGTTTGAGGCTCCATATGGGATCGGTTGGGGCCCAAGTTGACAACTGCCATTGATGCTGTGCCTAAATGGAGTGCCAATGGAATCTGTAAAATCCACTGTGGCAACCTCTGAGGAAAAGGGGACAAGACAAAAGAAGATAATAAAAACAGTAATAATATTAATTATCATAATAATGAGTATTCCTAATAAACTAGGTACATGTAGGCAAGTCATCCAACGGTTGTGTCTGAAGCATGCAACCAGCATGAACTGACACAGGCAGTATACACTGCCCACGTTCTTGTGTTTCACTAAATCAATTAGCTTTCACCTGGGGCAATATACCTCGGGAAGTAGGGTGGTCATCCAGTAATTGAAGTATTTTTTGGTTTGATTCGCGGTCCCTTCAGAAAGCATGTTGAAGTGTCCTCGAGCAAGGCACTGAACTCTTAACTGCTCCCTGGGTACTGCGGCTGGTCACTGCTCCTATTCAATAAGATGGGTTAAAAGTAGAGAACAGATTTTATTGTATGTATGTATAATGACACATTAATATAGCTTCTTAAAAACATCTCGTTTTTTGTTTTAAAGCTACAATCCTAAAGATTATAGGTTTTGTTGAACTTGCTGTAGTGGTGTTTGGCTACTCCCAATCCCATCTTTATAGTAAAAAATACTAAGATAGCTGAACCTGAAACATCTTCTATGAACTTGTTGTGCCATATCTGTTTATTAGGGGTGGCATGGTTCAGGTGGTAGGCCAGTAGTCTAGTATTCAGAAGATTGGTGGTTTGATCACTGGTTCCTTTAGAAAGTGTCCTTGAGAAAAAGACTGGAATCCCTAACCGCTAAAGGGCTGTGATGGAATGCCGACCTGTCCAGGGTGTTGCTCTGCCTTTCGCCCAATGAGCACCGGGATAGGCTCCAGTATGACTCTGTGATCTGACTTCGGATAAGTGGTTGATGATGAATGGATGGATGTTCATCAATATGCACTGTCCCTGTAAAGGAGATTATTATAATAGTATTATTATTAGCCAAATCTGCTTCACAGTTTGGCAGCTAAAAAGCTGTAGAAAGCTATAAAAGGCTATGTGCCTTATCAATTTTAAGACAACGATCTGTGGGAGATGTCCGTTGAAATGAGTCATCACAAAAGCATGTAATATTTGGATATTTGTTGTGTATCCGTCATCTTAAACTACCCAGCAGTAAGAATGATCAAAAGGATTTAAGCACTAGTTTGTATGTAAATACTCAAGAGTGTAGTTGTAAATCTGCAATTGTTACCCATCCATCCACCCATTGTCAACCACTTATCCAAAGTCGGGTTGGGGTGGGGGACTGGATCCTATCTCAGATCTCATTGGGCGAAAGGCAGGGACATACCCTTGAAGGGTCACCAGCCCATCACAGGGCAGAGCAATTAGGGGAACAACGTCTTGGTCAAGGACACCTCGGCACGCTTCTCTGCAGGTGTGGGGCTCCATCCTGCAACCTCCTGATTGCCAGACGACTGCTCTACCCACTGAGCTATGCCGCCCCCCTTTTTAAGTGTTTTATGAAATTAATTAATTCTTGGAAAACAGGAGATCAAATTGGACTCAAATCAGTTTTGATAACCAAATGACATATTTATGATGTGGTTCGATTCCCGGGCCCTGCGGAAAGCGTGTTGAACTGTTCTTGAGCAAGACACTGAACCCCTAACTGCTCAAGCCCTGTGATGGAATGACGACCTGTCCAGGGTGTTTCCCTGCCTTTTACTCAGTGAGCGCTGCGATAGACTCCAGCGTGACCCTGCAACCCAACTTTGGATAAGCAGTTGACGATGGATGGATAGATTATTTTAGGGTCTTCTGGAACGTCCTCAGGATCCCGGATCCTGAACTGGACAAACATGCAGTGAGAGTATGAATTGCATTTATCTGCTCAAGTGGTCATGTAGCTGCTAAACATGACTCTAGTCTGGTCGGAACTTTTTTTTCCGGTAGGGTTAAACAGGAAGATATTCTTTTTCGATACTTGAACTTTTCTTTCTGTGCAGAGATTTAAATTTGGAATCAATTCATGATCAGACTTCACCCTTACCTGCTTGTATTAGTACAGATGGTTCATAACTTTGATCGGTTTTTAATGGCTCCATTTTGTTCTCTCAGGTCTGTCGGGGCTGTTCGACACGGGCCTGCACCACGCCAGCCCTTCCGGTCCCGATGCCTCTGTCATGAACCTGATCTCAGCCCTTGAGTCCCGGGGTCCCCAACCTCCCCCCTCAGCTTCTTCCCTCCTGTCGCAGTTCCGCACGCCATCTTGGCAGACAGGTGGGAGAGTGTGTTGACATTTAAACAGGCCTCTCAGTCAATATGACATTTACACAGTCTGGCCTCTTTTGACTGTGCTGTCATTCCACTGCTGTGGTTAGACAAAAATACTATTAGTTACTATTTCTCTTATTTTCTTAGTGAAATTACGATGAATCAGGATCACTAATAAATGACTGTGGTTGTGATTGTGTTCTCGTTTGATTGGTAAAAGTGATGGATGCTTGGTAATTTTTCCATTTGTTTTTTCCCCAACAGCAATGCACACTCCTGCTCCAGCAGAGCTCTTCATCTCCGGAGCCCTGCCAGGCTCCGGCTCTTTCCCCTCCTCCTCAGCCCTCTCAGCTTATCAGCATCCAGCCTCCTTCTCCAGTCGCTCTTTCCCGGCCGCTTCCCTCTCCCTCCAGGACACACCCACTTTTAGCCCCACTTCAAATGGCCTGCTCTCCCCCCATGACCCCCTCCTTCACATCAAGGCTCCCTCCCAGTCCAGCCTGGGCTTTGACAGGCTGCTGTCTTCACAGGGAGCTGCCAGCGCTGCCTATCGGGGTAGCCAGGACCCGACTGGCGCCTCCTCTGCCCAGGCGTCCTCTGCTAGGCACCTCCAGTCCCATCAGTTCAACCTGTTGTCATCCCAGCTCCAGGACCAGTCCTCCCAGCTCTACAATGCTTCAGTTTTCTCCTCGGCCCAACCCCAGCCTCAATCCCAGTCCCAGTCCAGCTCAGGGCAGGAACGCACTGTGTCACGGCAGGACAGCGTCATCAAGCACTATCAGCGGCCCACGCCGGCCCAATCCCAGCTTGCTTCTTCTGCTACCCACTCTCTTCAGCACTACCTCAGCTGTGGAGGGGCAGGGTACCAGCAGATAGCAACCCACCACAGGCATGCTGGGCTCTCTTGCAGCCCCCTGGGTGAACATAGCCCCTCCTCTGACCACAAGCCCACCTCCCGTCCTGAGCAGTACCGGCCAATCATCCAGCCTCCTTACTCCTCCTCCTCCTCTTCCTCCTCCTCTTCCTCTGCTGGCAAAGGAACCAAGAGCACCTCTAGCAGTGGCTACTCCTCCGCCAGCTCTGCCTCCTCCTCTAGAACTCCTCACACACCTCCTTCAGCCTCTTCCACCTCCTCTTCCTCCTCTTCTTCCTCTGCCACCTCAGGGGCCCACCCCTCCAACTCAATTCCCACCTCTACTTCCAGTGCTGCCCCCTCCAGACAGCAACCTCCTCCTCAGTCTGCAGCTCCTCCAGCTCCTCAGCAGCAGCAGCCTCCTCCTACTTCCTCCACTTCTGCCCCTCAAGCTCTCCCTAAATCTTGCCTCTCTGGGTATGGTTCCCCAGTACCCCCCGTGAAGACCCCCACAAGTGCCCTCACCGGTCAGACCCCACCTCAGCAGCAGCAGCAGACCCAGTCCTTTTCTCCCAGTCAGCCCCCCACAACCCATCTTCCTCAGTCATATGGAGGCTTTAGCTCCCCTCAAGCCCAGGACCTCAGCTCAGGCACTGGGGGAAAAGGCTATGGTGGTCTGGGAGGGCGTAGTCAATCATACTCCACGGATGTCTATGGGACTGACTCTGCCTATGGATCGCTTCCCTCTTCCCTTGGTGGAGCCGGAAGCCCATCACTAGGCTATGGAGCACCAGGCCACTCCCCTGCTCTTTTAAGGTCAGGTGGGTCATCAAGCAGTGGAGGTTCTGGTGGAGGGAACAATGGTAACACAGGAGGGGGAAACTCTGGATCAGGAGGCGGAGCGGGTAGCAGCATGACTAATGAGAGAGGTGGGGGGGGCAGTGGAGGTGGTTCTTATCATATCCCAGACTCCAGCCCCTCCCCATCTGGAAACTCTGCTATCATCCGCCCAGGATTACACTCCCCAGTGCCTGCCTGTCCCACCCAGTCGCCTGGAGGTTCAGGCTCCAAGTACATGTCCTCAGTCCTCTCACCCACCTTCTTGGCCTCCCCACAGGGTTATCCCGATACTCGAGGGCCTAGTTCCCAGTCCCAGTCCTACCACCCAACCTCTTCTAAAGCCAAGTCTGACACCTCCATGCTTGGGGTAGGCTCCCAAAGGTCCCAAGAGGAAGTGGATGATGATGATGACTTTTTGATCCAGCACCTGCTGCAAGCCCAGGCAAGTCCAGCCCCACAAGCTACCCATCACCACTCTCAACAGCAGCAACAACAGCAGCAACAACAGCAACAACAACAGCAACAACAACAACAGCAACAGGCATCCCAACAACCACAGCCCCAACCAGTGCCCTCGACCACTGACACTGGCAAAGGGTTGTCATATGACCTGGGCAAGAGCTCTGAAGAGAGGTACCACCTCCAAAGTGTCATCCGCACACATAGTGCCACCACCAGCTCTGGGGTTGCCAGTACAGGATCTGGGGGGACAATTTCAGGCTTGGACAACCAACTAGAGATGTCACTGAAGAAGCAACAGCATCAACATCAGCAACAACAACACCATCACCAACAACAGCCACAGAGAAATGACCGAACAGTCACAGGTACCAGGAACAGTGGCGGAAGAAGTGGTGGTGAGCAAGTGTCCCATGCCCACCTCCATCACCATGACAACCTCGGTTCAGTGGTACACTACGGCCGAGGCGACCCTTATTCTCAGCACTCCCTTGCTCCCCAGCACTCATCCCATGGGCAGCATGTTTCCTCTCACACCCAGCTGCCATCCCATGGCCAGATGGAGCTCCAGAAGAAGCCCCCAGAGCGTGCCGATATTACATATCCTCGAAAGACTCCTGAAGTCCAGCAGCAGCAGCATTCCCAGTCACAAACGAATGCATCACTCATGGATTCCCCTACCGACCAGTCCCGGCAGCCACCGCACCTGCTCCAGTCGGTTCTTTCCCACACGACCCGTGGCAAAATGGAGGCCCATCAACCCCACCACAAACTAGACTCTCATCAACAGCATCAACAACAGCACCACAAAATGGATTCCCATCGCTCGCATCAGCAGCACCACAAAATGGATTCCCACCAACAACAGCAACACCAACAACAACAGCATCAACAGCACCACAAGATGGACTCCCATCCACAGTCACAGCAGCACTCTATTGGCCAACAGCAGTCAGTGATGGAGGGTGCTGGAGGCAGGATGGGCTCAGGCAAACACCAGACCCAGCCACCGTCTCAGGCTACCCAGCTTCAGCTCCAACTCCAGTCCCAGGCTCTTGAGGCAGTGGCAGCTCACTACAGCCATGGTCCTCCTCCACCCCAGCATGACCAGAGCCAGGCCAAACAGAGCTCTGTTGTGTCTTCCTTGGACATGCTGGAGCGCTCCCTCTCGCAGACCTCAGGCTCGGAGGAGGATAGACGAGGGGGAGGAGCTAATGGGGGAGGAGGAGGTGGAGCTGGCACTGAGCGCCACAGACAGCAGGAGAGGCACCCTGCTCACCACCAGCAGCACTCCACCTCTGACCTCCACTCCTTCCTTTCTGAGCCTGACATGGGCTTATCTACGCCCTCGCACATGCATCACCTGTCCCAGCACCACCAGCAGCAGCAGCAGCAGCACTCCAACGCACACCACCAACAAACCCACTCCCAACATGCTCATGGCCAACCCCACCCACAGTCTCAACAGCACCCACACCATATCCCACCACCCCCGACCTCCAGTCACTCCCAGCCTCAGTCAGACACCCAGTCTTCCCTGTCCGCCCAGCTCACCCCCCAACAGAGCCAGCTTGAGCAGCAGCGCTCAGAGCAGCACCAGTTCGACACAGTCAGTCCTGTTGAGAAGGCTGGTCAAAATCAGCAGGGTAACCGCTTTGTCCCTCTGACATCGATCTGCTTCCCAGACTCACTCCTGCAGGATGAGGACCGCTCCTTCTTCCCTGGGATGGAGGACATGTTCTGTGCAGATGACTACAAGTCCAGCTGTGGAGGAGACACTGGACCGGGCCAGGAGGAGATGAATGAGAACC
>OMLC01088894.1:0-10288 GCA_900302585.1 Regalecus glesne
CAAGCAAACACTCATACACTCACAAGAAAAATTACAAATTTGGCACGAAACACACATGCCTAACAGCGCACGCACATGGGCACGCGCACATGCACGCACACACACACACAGACACACACACACACACACACAGTCCTTATTTGCTCTCAGATCTGTGGTGGGTTCTCCCTGCATAGATAGGTTAACCTAACAGCCAAAGAAGCATATGACAAACCTGTAATATACTCCATCTATTTTTCTGAAAAGGCACGTGATTAAAGGGCAAATTTCAATTTATGTTCGATTGCTGTTTAGGGTGTACATTTTTTTACATGTCTTTTTTTACGTCTTTTGCTGTATGGCACAACCCTGACATTATTTCTTGCAGGATTCTATATCAATACCGTTTACTTTCTGTGACGCTAAATTCATTTATTATCCATGCAGAATTTAAATAATCCCATTTTACTGAAGTTTGCTTGTCAACCTGTCTTGTTTTTCACCAGCTAAACAGAGTGGTAGGCTAACTGAAAAAGTTCTAGTAGTGATAGTAATACTACAGACCACACACACTCCATGAAAAAATACGAGAAACTCAAGCATTGAATAAATGCTGTTACCATTCTCTCTCATGAGGGAGCCTCCACAGGGAGCTGTGGAGTTTTACAGGAAAACTGTGAATGAAAGGTGCTGCTTGTAAATGTGAACATATGAGTGACAAAATGAGTGTGTACAAGACAGTCCTTTGTCAAAAACATGAAAAAGTACCATGAGAGGAGGTGGGATGGGAGAGTAATAATAGCAAAGGAAAATACTGAGAACTTCCCATCAGATGAAGTGTCCTTGAGCAAGCCAACAAACCATAACCTTCTTCTGGGTCATATGGGTTCAGTTTGTTGACCCTGACTTTTGAGCTCCTCGTGGAGGAAAGAAAGGAAAAAGAGCAATGATTTGTTTCTCTTTTTAGTTTCCTTCAGCAAAATTATGTCTACAAGTACATATCAATACTGCATGGATGGACACCTAAATTCAAAAGATCTCAAGCAGTCTAGGTAGGCACCACTCTAAGAAATTGTTTCGCTTGATCCAATGCATTGTTTTCCCCAGCATTTTAGTTGAGCCTTTGACAAGGATTGTTGCCCACCTTAACAGGATATTCTCCCTAAGATTTGTTGTACATTGGGATCATTTGTCATCACAGTTTCAAAGCTGGACAAATCAAATATCATGACTTAAGTAAAGTCCAGGGTTTAAAAGTATCTCCCAGTCAAAACCCATTAGGTACAAAACAATTTTTTTAAATGGAGGAAACACTATAGCATTAAAAGTCCACATGCTGTCATCCTCTTAATTGGAACTTGAGCAAGAATTTGACTACGTGGATGATGAGCACCACCGCAAAAATCATCCTAGTCCATTAGGTATGGTACCACAAGAAATGGACTGGAAATTTTTGTTTTACATACTTCACATGTCTCGATGCATGTTCAATATCCAGGTCAGGCAGTCACAAAAAAGGTGAAAACAGGTGGTTCTTGTCCAGATGAACTGATTCACCTTTTTTGTGATAGTTCATGTGCCTTCAAGTAACTGTTGGTGTGCATTCAGCACTGCTGAGAGAGCAAACTATGCCAATGAGCAACACAGGCGGGCCAGTTGTCCCATTACAACATATACCCAGACCTCCGTGTAGTATAAAACTAAACAGTCTGACATAACTACCTTGCTAGTTAGATATAATCTGTGCCGCTACCGGTACATCTCAGTTTTGAACTGCTTGTGCTCTGGGACCTATTTGCGTGGATCCTGCACCTCTCATATAATTCTATTTTTTTATTTTATTTAAAAGCTTTATTTCAAGGAATGGTTAAAAAATGACAAAACACTGAGACACATGCTGAGGAACATCAATGAAAAAAGCACTTCATTCATCTTGTATCACATCTTGAGAGAGAGGCAGGGGTCATTTATGGTATCAATTTTTTAAAAGTTGTCCCTACTATTACCAAGCGATAATATCCAATCATTAAGGGGGTAAACTATGCCTAATGGGTTATTTATCACCATAATGCGACACTGGTGACTTTGTTTTTGTCAACCTTTTTTTGGACTCTTGGACCTCTCAGAGGGTTTGTATGCCTCTGTCACGGGAGCACCATTTGCTCCAGCACCTCCAGATTTACAAATTAAGCACTGGATATAACAACATAATTCTCACTCAATTAACTTGTCTGGGTCTAGACATTTGATTCTGTCCATTCTACCATGTTGACTGCTTCTCTTGATCTGGTATCATGACATGAAATAGAGGTTTCTAAGTTGAAAAAGCAATCATCCAACGAGCACTAAGGTTGGGGCTAATGATTAACCAATAAGGGCAAGGACTGATGTCAAGCATTAGACATAGACAGCATGTCTTCTTGCCAAACATTATAGTATCTTTTTACCTCACTTGACTCTCGAGACCCAAGCAAACCTGTATGTTAGCATGGCTATGGATCAGTGTCAATTTAAAATTACATTAGAATTGGGCTAGTAGGTAGGTCTCTAGAAATTGGTGAGGGAAAATGGATTACCCCCCATTGGAATCGGTTAGATAGGAGGTAGTATCGAACTTGAGATAGAAATGGAGTGCAACGAGTTAACAATACTGTCTGACATTAGGAAATCATTTTTCAGAATTGAGTGATAATGTCATCATCAAAACTATCTTAATGTCTCAATCTAGGATAATTCTTGATATAGGGGTCCTTGATGTTTGGGGTGGGTAAATGAAAGATTCTTTTTTATTCACCTCACTGGCTGACTTGTACACATGAATAAAAAAGAAAGAAAGAAATGGTTGGTCAAGAGGGAAAGTTAAAGTATGTGTTTTGCAGCAATCGCTAGATGCAAAGGGGATAAGCAAGTAGAGGCTCCCATTGTTTGACTTAATCAAATTCTGTTGTAGCCTGAATCTTGCATTGTCTTAGAGAAGTCGAAACAGACCGTGTTATCACCAACAGCATGCGCCTTTCTCAGGAGGAGAAAATTACTTTTGGGAAGCTCTCTACTGTTCGGTCTTCCATTCTTGGATTCAACATGGCCCCACCTAGCCTATTTATTTTACACTTCCCAGGGGGGGGCTACGAATAAAACTAACCTGAGTCTATATTAGTCAGATACAAACTGTTTGTCCATATCCTTATGGAAGTTAAAATGTACTTTCAATACTGGTAAATTACAATAAATCTTGGTGACAACCTCTGTTTTAAAAGTTATTGCCATTCAGCCTGTCAAATGCCTGCAATTCTATGTATATGTGCATATGAAGAGCCTGTAGCCAACAAGAGCAGAAGTATACAATGCACACATACACATATTTGCTAGGTAATGCAGGCGTCTACCCAACAGATGGCTTCATCCATCATAAAGGCTGTAACCTGCTCAATTTAGCAATGAGACCCCTGCCTGTGAAGCACAAATTCAATTTGACAAGTCCTTAATAGAAAGAACGTGGCCAGTTTATAAAGCCCCAATAGAGCCCTGCAGGCCCTTTATTCTGCTTCATAATGAATGACCTACAAAACAAGACCTATAAGAAACCAAGCCATATCAGTCCTGCCCTGGTTCAGGCATATCAGAAAACATGTGAATCAAAGGTAGACTTTTCAGATTGTTACCATGGTTTAATTGCCAGTTATTTGTCCCTAAAGTCTGAACCCATGATGAGCTCAGCAATATCGGAATTGCATCTGACGAACACCTTAAACCTGGCAGGAACAAGTAATAGTGAAGTCATGGTCAAAAGAAACCATGGTCAGGGAAACCAAAGACTTCTCAGGATATCCGCCATCACTAACTGTTTACGTGTTTTGGGTAGTTTTATGAACACACACTCTGCACACTCATGCACAAGTACACACATATTCATGATAGGCCTACACACTCATGCAAAACCAAAGATATACCAACCAACTAAAATACATCCACACAGACAACAAGGAGCTAAAGGGCTCAGTGACTTGCTCAAGGGCACTATGATGGTCTTGAGGTAGTAGGGACGAATGGTAAATGTTATATTCTTCTTTCCCAGTCTATCTTTTAACCAAACTCATCACGGATTAACCAGTGACGATCCAATCAGAAGCCCTCATCTCTAGAAAAGTGTTATTTCCCCAGTTGCATACATTCCTGCAGTTTCAATAGGGTTGACATAAATCAAGACAAAACAGCCGCTCTTGGTGTCAAATCTTGTAAGTGAGAAACAGAGAGGAGCGAATGTTAACCATGAAACTGACATGAAAAGCAATGTGCAACTGTTCCATTATTTGTTTGTGATTTGAAGACCTGACAATTTTTTCACAACTTTTTACATTTTGTATAACACACACCACTTTCTGTTAATACTGTTGAATAACTTTCAGCTATCAAAATAATGCCAAAAATATTTGACACCACTAGAGGAATGTACATGTGAAGATCTTCTATTGATTATTTTGTGCCTTTAAAAAACTTCCTCTGTAATAATTTCTGCTCAATAAAGTGCCTACAATCATATGAAATTTTCAGTGTGAAGAAATTTATTCATCTACTCAGTTAAAATTAAATCTGAAAGACAACAAAATAGCCACCATATTGGTCACCCCATTCATCTGTGCATCTCCGCCTTAAAAGTTGTATTTTTCTGATGCAAAACATTAAAAAAAACAATACAGAAAAAACAGGCACCTTATCAAATCTTACATTTAGATTCTTAAAGAACCACATTTCAATACATTTTATCATTGTATTTAAGCCGATTAAATTTGATATGAGATGCTAGTTGTATTAACTTTTAATCTTGGGATAGGGTTACAGACTGTACAGTGGTGAAAGAAATGAACACTAGCATCATCACAAACCAGTCATCTGCACCCACAAAAAGCTGAATAACCGGCTTCAAACTAAACAGCCTGTGGACAAAGTGTGTATTTCAAAGTTGCATTATCTTCAGTTGTTCTTCTGCCATCGAGTTTGAATGTCCATTGTGAATCATGTCAGTAGTTAAAGAGGCTCATGACTCATGACAACCTAAAGCTACAAGTTGTCATTGGCAATTTACAGTCTGTGCTGTGAAGTGAGACAGCCCTTTGCGCTTGTTCAGGCAATAACTATGATAAACATCGGTAAGCTGCAGAATGGTGAAAAGGACAATCTCTGAACACAGTGGGAAACGTATAAAAAATGTTAGCTGGAATAAGTAGCTCTGGTTCATTGTATGGTTTTAAGATCTCCGAGTTAGACGTAGTCCCTCGAGATTTTCATTTGTGATGGGATCAGTGAAGGGATTGTTGTTAAAAAAATCTTGAACCAAATACCTGAAAAGTCATATTAACAAAGTAAATTGAGCATGTATCACTGAATAAGTTAGCCTTCCACTGGACATTTAAGCAAGTGAACCCCTGATCATATAGGGGCAGCATGGCTCAGTGGGTAGAGCGGTCGCCTGGCAATCGGAAGGTTGCAGGTTCGATCCCCGGTCCTGCAGAGAAGCCTGTCAAGGTGTCCTTGAGCAAGACACTGTTCCCCTAACTGCTCTGCCCTGTGATAGACTGGTGACCTATACAGGGTGTACCCTGCCTCTCGCCCAATAAGAACGGAGATGGGCTCCAGTTCCCCTGCGACCCGATTTCAAATAAGCGGTTGACAATGGATGGATGGATGGAACCCCTGATCATGACAGTGCTGGTGCTGTGCAGCTACCCAGGGAAAAGATTTTAAAAAATTAAAGAACTTTTACCTCCAATACATAAAAATATTTCTGAGGGGAAAAAGATTCTGTCGATGATCAAACAAAAATGTAAGCTGCTATGTTGATGCAAAGTACACTTGAGACATGGAAAATTCAGTTTTTCAAAAACTAACGAAGTTTAAAATCTATAACATCTCAAAGAACTTGAAATTGACTTAATCACTCTCAGCTAGCGTTCATCATTTTCACTACATTGGCCCTTTGTGATCTACATACTGAGTTGAGGGTTCATCTGAAGTGCTCTTCTCTCCCCAAATCCCCCAGCTGCAACCAGAATGCAAATTTTCAGCGTTCCTAACCCCAAATTGCCCCCATGAGATGCTGTCTGCTGACCAACAGTAACAACTCTGAAATGCATCTCGACAGGGTAGTGTTGTGTGTTTAAATTTAACCACCCCCCAGACACCTACAACCGCAACCCTAGAAAGTTACAATAAAAATGAGTTGCATTTTCTTGCCTGAACAAGAACAAAAAGATGCCCCTGAACCCAAAGGTTTACATTTTATTTTCCTATTTTTGATGTTTGTGCTCACATCAGTACCTGTATAATCTGGTTCTAAAGTAATGATCTTTTTTTTTAAACAAGCAGTCCGTTTAGAAATTTTACATAAAATGGCTGCTCTGTATCTGAAAAAGTACATAATGTGAGGCTCTTTTTCTTTGCTTTAGGTTACCAGGTGAAGCTAAATGCAAGGAGAGACAAAAGTTAACAGTACAAGATCTTTTTTACCGCCTTTTGAGGAAGAATCAACTTTCACTTGACTGCTAATAATAAAAGCTGCAAGAAGGTTCGCTCTATGAAAGATAGCAGAAATAAAACAAATAGATAGGGGTCCAGCACAGCGAAGAAGATCAGCATGTGCAGGTTTAGACATAGTCACACGTGTGTTTGTCCGCATTTGTCAAGATTTGTGAGGGTGGCTGTGGATGGAGGACTTTAGCAATACATTTGAGACTCAAACATCTGCAAACATTTAGTAAATCCTCATGCCCAATAAAATTGTAATCCATTCTGGAAAAGAAAAGAATCTCTCTCTCTCTCTCTCTCTCTCTGAGAATTACATAATCAACTGCTTATGTGAAAAGCGAGTCATTCATGATGGAGCCAATCTCAATGCTCATTGGACGAAAAAGTTGGGAAACACCCTATACGGGTTGCCATTCCATCACATGGCTCAAGCAGTTAGGGGTTCAGTGTCTTACTGACACTTTAAAACACTTACTGCAGTGACCGGGGATTTAATCACTAATCTTCCGATTACTAGCCAACTGCTCTACCTGCTAGGCTATCACCCCACTTTTGAGTCTAAAAAATAAACATAAGCAAATAAAGAACAAAAAACACTGCAATTAGCAATGAATCCCAACCTATAAAGTGTAAAAACAGTTAGATTAGCATCTCAAGGGAGTGACCATATAGTGCATTTTAAGGGCAAGGTCATGTAATCGAATGCATCATAGATTTTGGTGTAAACCTCAGACTATGTTTACCTGTTGCTTAAACATGAGTGCAACCGGAAACTAAATGTTAACGATTATCAGAGATTATTTTGATGCAGCGCATATGGATGTCCTTTCTGATATCCCACAGTTGGTTTGAATATGTCACATTATTCCAGAGAAATTTGAAAATAGTGTTTTTGTGTCAAAGAAGAGTGAAGTTTTCCATCAACACATGGATTTTCAGATCTTTTTTTAACGTTTGCTGTCCAGAGTGCAATGCCAAAACAATATAAATATTTACTTCTATCAGGCACAGGGCCAACCCATGCTATTCTGCCATGTAATATGAAACACAATCAACCCACTTAGTTTGCATCTTCCATTCCAAAAGGGAACACACTAAAACTGTAATCCAATATCTCAAACAATTGATAACTATGCTTTCAGAGATACAGAATTGCTACCTTGAGCACTGGTGACTTCCAAGGCTTTATATACACACATTATGCATCAAACAAGCCTCTATGTAATCATTCCAATAAACTGGTAAAAAATGCTTTTTACCAATGCCCGACATGAGACATATTCTGGTTAGCACACACTTTTCTTTAAATATCTCAAACAACGCAAAAGGAAGACACATAGCAAGTAATCTGTATCTTAAGAAGGAACATGCAATTGGATGTCCGTGTGGACGACAGGGTTGCGTATTAATGCCAGGTGTAAATAAAATTCAGCTAAATCCTATCTAGTCACAGTCTAGAAGTGTGATGCACGCTAATAGCAGGTCTAAAGGAGACCTATGATTAAAAGCTCATTGTAATCTGTTGCCAGAATCTGAAACACTAATGTGAAAATTGTTTTCACAATTTCTGCCAACACAGTGTAGTGAAGTAAAGACCAGTCTTAACCACCTGGGATTAACCCCCCGCAATGGTGTAACGTTTACACTTTAAACACCACCAGTGCTTAATTTGTAAATCAGGGAGTCCCGGAAGACAGAAAGGGTGCTATTCCGGTGGATCGGGGGTAGAGAAAAAGATAAGGAATGCATTAAAAAAATTCCACAGTGCCTGGAGCACATTGGACAATGCCAAGGTACTAGCTGTTAAAACCAAACAAAACTAGAATTAGGGCTGAAAATTCAATTTACAACCTCGAAAAGCAAGCTGGCAAAGAAACCAAGATAAGTGACGTAGTCTGTCTTTATGTCTCTCTGTTTCTATGCTATTGACAGCACCATAACGATCGCGCTGTCGATCCCCCCCAAACAACTTTGGCCTGCTTAGGGTCTGACTGATAACTGGTTTGAAAAAAAAAAAAAAATTTGATTGTCTTATTAACATTTGATCAATTTCCTTCTTGTTGCTGAGGGTATCCTATTTCAAATCACAGTAACATTTGCTCACACAGCATGCACAAAAATCATATGTATCAGGTGTCACTAAATGACCTAACATCTCTCTCTTTTATAAATTCAGATACAAAATGCATCCAAAATAGAAAAACAAGCAATTCATGAGTAACTTCAATGGGAAATAAAATGACAGAGCAGATATCATTGAAAACTACTTTTTGTTTAAAAAAAAAAATCAGCAAATTAATAATGACAAATAAGGTGCCAAATCATATCAAACGGGTGCCAGTTTCAGTCTGGGAGGTCCCATATCTGGTACAAGATCCAGGATAAAGCCTTGAACACCACGAAGAAAAGCCTTTTTTTATGTCCAGCTAAAGATGCAGTTATTAAAGGATAATTCCAGTTGTTTTTTTCTGACAACCTTAATTTTATTTTCACAGTTTTACTATTGAGCATAGTAGCTATGATGTAATTTTGCAACATATTGGAGATTTTGAGCATGGAATCAGTGCCATTTACTGCTTTACAATAGTCTTCTAGGATATCAAAAACAAGTCTTAACCAGTCTTTTCTACAATAACAGCAACAACAACAAAATGGTAAATGGACTTGTTTGTATATGGCACTTTACCGGTCTAGCGACGACTCAAAGCACTTCACGATGAATGCCTCACATTTACCGAGCTGCGTGGCGGGTTACAATCTGGTAATGACCGGCCCCCAGGCATATGTTCGACCACTGAACCCCTGCAGCTCAACACATAGTGCCTTAGTTATATCATGTACATAATTTCCCATTTACTATGATTCTGGCCAGGTACTTTATTGATGGTTACTTTTAAAAATGCTTAGCATAGGCTACTCTTTTTGCAAATTGAATTTGGAAGTAGCTCAGCAACGCGATGGACCATTGTTAATAATAATGGACATTTAGGGTTATAATTTTAAATTTGTACATTCATTTTTATTTCCAAATACCCAGTTTAGATAACTTAGTTAAATTGGACTTATTGAAACATGTCTGACACTTGTAATAAGTTACCTGTTAGATGCCATTGTAAAGCTTAGTCCAGCATGGTTCCTATATCTAACATCGCCACAATTACAAATTAGTACAATCATATCATAACCTATATGTGCAATGATAAAGACTGTGTAAGCAAGACTTCTTCTTTGACCTAGCCAGTCCACTCTGTGGCAGACACTGTACAGATCCAGTATGGGCAACGCATAAAATAACAGTTTACTTTTAAAACATACAGACACTAAAGTATTACTTATCCTGCCATTTTAACTTTAATGAGCAATAGTATCCTTTTAGGTGATAGACTTGAATTTTCCCTTTACAGGTCCATTGATTACCTATATCTGGTCAATTCAATTAAGGGGCATAATGGGTTTGAACCTATTTTAGCAGACACTGAACAAAAGACACAAACACACCCTGGATAGATCAGCAGTCTATCACAGGGCCTACATACCATTCACACAAATGCATCTAATATGTGTAAAGCATAAAAAGCAACATCAAGAGGAAACCAATGTAATCACGAGGAGAACATGTACAGTCCACACAGATGGACTAAAATCAAACTCTGGGCCTTCTTACTATGAAGTGATATTGTTCATTTCTAACATCTAAGTCGTCATGCCGCTAGCCCCCTTTCAAGTACATAGCATATAGGCCCACGGTTGCAACAAAATGTTGCCCAAGTCCAATTTCTCACTCTAC
>OMLC01089421.1:2405-19368 GCA_900302585.1 Regalecus glesne
GGTGGCGGCAGAAACGTTGCTTTCTTGGGCACAGCGCAGGGCAAAAAGATGTTTTTTCTACACCCATATAGAGGATCAAAGCTGGAGGGGCCCCCTTTTGAAGGCCCTCAAACCAGTGTGCAGGAACCAAGGGGGGTGGGTGGAGGTGCCCCAATCTCATAGACATAAAAAGGGCGGGCGAATGGGTAGTTACGAGAGGGGGGCACTTGCCCCACTTACATCAGTTATACCACGTTTTCATGCAGCATCTTTCTACTGACGATGAGACCAATTTTTAATAACAAACCTTTGGGCCCCCGTGTGCTCTGCACCAAGTGTGGGAAAGTCTCTGGCTTAAGGATGTTTCCATTAAACCTGAAAAGCCTCTCCCCATCAACTATTTCCAGGCCCCTTTGAGACAAAACAAAACTGATGGGGACTCACCGAACAATAAATCTGTTTTTATACATTGTGCAGCAGCTGAGAATTAGGTTGACAAGTGGTGGTGGGGCACACGATGCAAAAGGCTTTTCAATGCAAATGGAATCTCTCAGGATATGGAAAAGCTTTGATTCCTTTACAGAAAGGGACTACTCCTCGTGTCACATAATGCAGATAGGCCCAGGACCACCGCCATCATTCACGGCATCCCGTGTCCTTGCTGAACACCTCAAAGTGTGCAGATTAAGAGAAGGGGTAGCAGAATAGCCCGCTTTCCCCTTTGGTGTTGTTTTGATTCATTTTAAACCTGTGCTGTCAGCAGGCTTGGCGTGCAACACGAGGAATTTGCATGCCAATGTATCCTAGACAGTTAATCTGCAAGTGGAGTTCAGGTTCTCCACCTGCAAAGGCAATCTCCATTATTTGTGAAGAATTGCTTACAACTCTGTCCTTTGGATGATCTGTGGGATGACAGAAGCTGCACAGGGGTTTTGTCTTACATTCATAACCACCACCAGTCCCTCTCTTCATGTTTGATTAGCCAAAAGTACCAATCAGCAACACTTCTCCAAGAGGGTGATAATCACCACAATAAACAAGGAAACCGAAATTAAAATCATGTATCTGACAAGACAGAGAAGGAGACAAACACTGACGTGTGTTGAAACAATGATCAGATCGCGCTCATAGGTATCAGTTTAGGCTGGCAGTCGTGGAGATGAAGGAGATGACAGAAGAAAAAAGGAAACGAGGGTGAAGGGTCCAAGAAGGATGCAATCCAGAGAGTGTTACAAGGATTGCGTCTTTGTGCATGTGACTTTGACACCTATGACACATATGCCTACGTGAGGTGTCCAGCTGTGAGTGCACATATTCAATCCTCGGATGTCTGCCTGACATCTGCAACTGATCATAGTGCTTCCAGTTGATGATGAGCTGCTGAATTAAGGTGAGACATGGGAGAGAAGCTGATTCTCAGACCCTGAACAGTGATCAGGAATAGGCCTCTAGAGGGGTTTAAGATCAACAAAATGGAAAAGCCATACATTGCAGTAGATGACTAAGGTGGATCACCAGAGGAAAAAACTGATTTTGGGACCATCCCCAGAGTTGATCAAAACACACAGAAAACACACACATACTGTGTGAGGGTGATAACTTCATGTCTGGTAACGGGAGACTTCCTTTTCCCAAATCCTGCTGCTGGAATGAGAACTACTGACCTCCAAACTTAGTTAAAGAGTAACTAAACCCTAGACCAGTGACTTTGGTGACATCTACAAGTAAAAAATAATGGAAAAGATTAAACACACAGTAGGCTGGTCTTGGTCATTTGGGATCCAAACAGAACAGGAGAAACATGACTGCAGCCAATAACATGATCAATTGTAGGTGTGCCAAAGAACCAGCATTGACAGTACTATTGACAACTGTTAGTCCTGGTTCTGTCTGTCTATCGATGCAGATATACATGCTGGCACACCCAAATCAAACTGACTCCATATTAGCGGGTTTATCCTGCTATGTTAACATCACAGAGTACAAAGACCAATCTGGCATGTTTTTAACCTTTAAGTGACTTTAAAAAAAATGTAGATGTCAGTGAACTCACTAAAATGGCCTAAGGTTTGGTGACTGCTTATGCTCATTCCTTCCTATGCACAAATGCTTTGGTTACCAGACAGTTGTGATGGGGTACAAATTCCTTCCTGGAGAGGTTCTGGGAAGGACTGCTTTGGATTAAACTCTCTTCTCCTGTGACAGGTTCATTTAACCTTTCATCCTGATGAAATTCTTAAACAGTTCAAAGAAAGTGCTAAGGTAGCAGTGTACTTAAAAAACCAAGCAAAAATACCTATTCTCCACAAGAGACCAGCACAGACTTGGTATGTTCCCGCAATCCTGCGTATGCAACCCACCAGTTTAACAGCAGTTCGTCAACCTCCCCTCGTCTACAACTGGTCCAAATATCTCATGGTTGGCTGTGTCACGGTTGATCAGTGGGGCACCGAGTTCAACTTTGCTTTTCCAGTTCATTTCCTCACTGTAGTCAGACAAGCTACATTGCTGTGGAAAGGACTGTTGAAGGAAGAGCTGCTGATCTCACGGGAGGATTCCCTTGTCTTTATGATCAAAATTGCAAAGATTTTTAAAGACAATGCAATGTGCTCCGGTTCCATAAGATCCAGCTCTGATCAAATAGATGAATTGTTCTTCAAACAAATCCTGATATATACATGGATGGATAAACATATAGATACAGAGAGAGAGAGAGAGAGAGAGAGACAGGCAGCTGTCAGCCATTCACTTATATATTCTTAGATATCAGGGCCTTATAACCTTGAATGAGTCTATTTTCAAAGCTGTATCAGAGATCACTGCACTAGTCTAAGTGATTTGTGAGTACAAGTATGTTTTTGACAAAAGAAGCACCAGTTGTACGACCCCCCCCCACACACACTTTCAGTTTATACGGGTGTGCTTTGGGTTATTACTTAGTTTGCTGTCTTTTAATGGCCAAAATGTGGTTGGTTCCCCCCTCCTCCATACTGGACCAACACATGCAACCTTCCCACATGTAAAAAGAACTGCGTCTATCCGGCCTCGATCGGCACACATAATATATGCTATGTCTTAGGACAGGTCTGTTTTTATTTTACACTCAAGCAGGGGGGAAACCCAGCGCCATAGTTCACTGGTAGGAATGTTTCCGTCCATCCAGTCTAGGACTGGGGATCGATGCCATTTCATCAAGTAGGAAGACATTATGGAACCTCCCCATCGAACTCAAATCCCCCGAGTCAACCCCGTTGGACTTTCTGAACAAGAAAGTCAACTTATCTTACTCCCAGACGATCAGGGCCTGTTTCTACTGATCGCCTGTGATGTCAGAGGTAAATAGAATGAAGTGTGCTGCATAGTAGCATGACATCCACAATAGAGATGTCCTATCTGTTTCACTGCAGTGCTGCAGTGCTGTTATTAGGCCTCAGCAGCCACAGAACACAGGTCTGGGTTCTGAGGAGTTAACAAATTCAATAACTCACAGCTTATCTAATCCGGGTATCAACTCAGAACAGGTTTCCAAACAGAACCGGGTATTGACTCCAATCCGAGTCCCATCACATGGCATTTAGCCCAGATTTATGCTTTTCCCTTCAATGCCGGTGAAAGTAAATGTGGGAAATGAAGCATTTTACTAAACACATAACAGAAATGCAGAAAGTGAAGCACATCACACCCGCTGGAACTCTTCATTATCCTCATTTAACAGAGACCATGTTTTGTCCATTTGCATGTTTGTGAAGCAATTCCTTAAAACAAGCAGAGTGATCCACATGGTGGGTGTCGACAGGAAACATTTGTGCTCTTTCAAAAGAACGCTTTATCTGGAATCATGACACTTGTACACAGCAACTGCATCCCCTTTCAAATTTGCTTGCCTATTAGCTGCGAGAGGAGGAGCAGGACAAGGATGTGATCGAGGCCAGTGCTCCAGAACAAACAAACATCCGCAAGGGATGAGACGCCAAAGTCCAACATCTGGCAGGACTTTCAGCGGTCTGGGAACGGCGGCTGGCTCAGTGGCATAACCCCTAATAACCGAGCATGGCTCTTTGAAGACTCTGGGGCCGTTTCGCCACGTTTGTCTAAAGTTAGCCAGACACATTGTTTTAACCTCTAGTGGAGGAGCCTCTGACTCATTCCCAGGGGCCGGCTGTGTAAGACGGTCAGTGACTTCAATAGGGTTTCATTAAGCACAGTTTGTGTCAACAGTTAATTATGTAAATGAGCAGAGCCCCCATCATGCAGTTTGAGGGGTCCCAGACCTCCCCTCTCTCTACAGCACACACACACACACACACACATTCATCTATATACACACACTTCTGCCTACACGCAGTGCAGCGAGCCTGGGATACTTCACTTATAACCTTTTCTCCTCGGTATGTCCGTTTCTTGTCAGGGGCTTTCAGAAAACACAGTGCTATGGTGCTGATCCATTTAGCGGATGGCACAGAGGCCCCGGAGGTCTCCAGTGGCTTTTCTCAGCATCAAAGAACCTCCGGAAGGTTCTCGCTGGGTGAAGTTGAAAGCCCACCAAGTTCTCATCGAGACGGGAGGGCGGGACAATGTGTGAGCGCGCGTGCGTGTGTTGGGGGCATCAGAGCCCCCTCAAAAAACAAAACTGGGGCAAAAAAAAGTGCATCAAAACAGTCAATTAGGCAAAAATGCATGACAGCCAAATTCGAGCATTGTTTCAGTGACAATAATGACAGGCCTTTCGCTCCCTTTGCCTCTGCCTCACATCTGATGTCTGCGGCCCCCCGACTCATTCTCAAAGGCCGGAAAGCCATCAGTAATTAATAATCACACGCTTTAGGCCCCTCAGATTTGAGTGTCATTCTCTTCTCTTATTTAGGGCCAGCGCCCACCCCATCCCTACCATCTCGTCTCACCCTCAAGATCACCTATAGTCTAACTCCTCTACTTCCATCGTGACAAGGCCCTGTCAGCCACTGCTGTGTGTGTGTGTGGGGGGGTACTTAATGGCAGCCAGCCACTGAGTTCAGGTATGCTGTTTATCTACCTTTCCTTTTTTATTTGGGGGGGGCTGCTGCAGGGGGCAGTGTTTTTGAGACCCCCCTCCCCTCAACTAAACCTGTTCACCTTTCACTAATTGTGGAGAGCTGGGTAAAAAGGGGGTTAATGGGGGATGAGGGGTTGTTGTTGGGTTGGAGATGAAGAATTGAGTAGCCAACTAAAATGGCCTCCGCTGTGGACAAGAGCCAATCAAACGTCCCCCTGGTCTTCAACTGTTTACACGCCACAATGCAAATGGAGTTACTCTCCATCATTTCATCTTTATTGCTGTTTTTCTTCACTTCAAGCCAGTGTTCCCAAAAAATTATTCTTGAAACACTTTTCTAATTTGAAATCAGATCCAGATTGTCGTCCTGTGCCCACCCAGCTGAAGCTGTGTGCTGGGGTGTTCTCCCCACTACCACATGACAAAAGTGATATGTGGACTAATTTCAAGGTACTTTTTTGTTCGACATGGGATTCAAAAAGTTTATTTGTCACACATCGTTCATGTACAAGGACAGTCAGCACTGAAATGCCTCTTTTGGTGTACTAAGCAACTGTGCAACAAGAAGTAGAAACACCACCAATGAAAATACAAATGTGCAAATAAAACGCAATGTGCACAAGTCTGTAAGGAGGGACGTGACAGTGGGATATTATCAGTGCTTTACAGTTCTGAATACATGTGCGTAAAGCAGAGCTCAGAATGACAGTTTGCTGCCATTCCAGTTACATTAGAATGTGTTTCAAAGTTTCCTTGAGCAGGACGCCAAACCCCTAGCTGCTCAAGCCCTGAGATGAATGGTGACTTATGTAATGTAATGACCTCTTCAGGGTGTTCTCAGCTTGTTCCCTATTTCTCACGGGTTACTACAGCAGATCTTGTCAGTCTGCATGATGATCAGGTAAAATTTTATATCAGATGCCCTTCCTGACATAACCACTAACCCTGTGGATGGGGGTACAGGAAAAGCACTGGATGCCATCCCAGTAATCATGGACTTGAGTCCATACCCGTCGCCAAACATATAACTATGTCCATTCTGGAAAAAAAAACATTATTCATCCCGAGTGTGTCGACGTGTCCCCGAGCAAGACACTGAACCCCTAACTGCTTGGGACAACAGATGGAAGTTAGCCTGGTGGCTAAATCTGGTGTATTCACATTCTAAATGATCCTCAATACATTCTGTATACAACAGAGTTTGGACTACGTCACAGGTTTTGTGTGACCTGCGTTTCAGACTCCATTCTTTTCCAGAGGTGAATCTTTGAACCAAACAAAGGAAGAAAACATGGTCAAATGTTTGGTAAGTTCATCAGTGTGCAACTAAGGAACTTTCCAAAACGAGTGGACTGCACCAAATTGCATGATGGATCAAATACAGAGAACAAATTACACCCTGGTCATGTGGAAATAAAACACCTTCACTCACACATCCTCTGAACTGCATGGCCATAGGTGATGACGGATAAAGGCAGACAAGAGACAGACATTTTTCTCCAAAGCACCAATAACAGCAGCCATATTGCCAAGGTCGAGTTCGTCGTTTGGGCTTTGGATATTGTGAATGGTGTGCTTTTGTACCCCAGAGAGAATATATAAATAAATGTTGCATAGTTGATGATGCAAGTGTAAACTTCTTGGTTTTTAGTGGTGGTCACCCAACTAGGTACATACCGCCATCTACTGTATCGGAGTGTGTCGATAGGCAAGTGTCCTTAAGTAAACGTTAATTTCTACAGCACTTTCAAAAACATGTGGTCTCAAAGGTCTTTATATACAATCATGAGAAATAAGAGTAAATAGATGACATGAATAAAATTAAAAGGAAACATGACACAGACAAAAACAGACCAGCCTAAAAACTAACCATATCAGGTCTGTCACAAGACTTGCCTGAAAAAATGGGTTTTTAGAAGCTGCTTAAAAAAGTCTAGAAATTCCTCAAATCTATTGGATTGGGGAAGATTATTCCAGAGTTTGGGGCTAAAACCGCAAAGGCCCTGACACTGTTTTGCAGTTGGAGTGGGAGAGAAGTAAAAGAAGTCAGGAGGTCAAATGAGGAGTGAAGAGATCAGAAATATAACTGGCGACAAGAGCGTGCAGTGCATAACAACACTGCTAATATGAAAGCTGTAAAGTATACCGAGTTCACCTGAACTATACTCTGAGACCAAGCGGACCCGGGGCATGGTTTGTGGATCTGGCCCCGGGTACAGTACAGTGTTCACACTAATCAAACGAACTGGGCTTTGGGGTCAAGTTTACTTGGATCTGGGCCCCTGATGTGAAAGCCTGCTTTTGGGTGTTTAAAGAATGAGACGTCAGAAACTGGGGGCTGGGGTGGAAAAGGAAACCAATGTTAGTCATAGTCAGTGAAACGTCTCCTTGATGAAAACCATGCTAAATCCTGAATGCTCTGCACGATCCTGACACCTGCTGGACGTCTGCAGCTTCTCACCAACTCACCGAAGAACAAATGCAAGGGCCACGTAACTGAACAGCATTAGGCTCAGAACCATAAACTCAAAGGTGAAGGGAATAAATGGATCTACATGTCAAAGTCAAGTAAAAGACAGATCCACCGAGGTCGGGTCACTGAGCCAAGTCTGACTCTTTCATAATCTGTTAAAAGGTTTGCAATCTGCTGTTGACCCTGGTACACAAGAAAAGACATGAACGACAGATCAAATAGAATGATTCAACGCCATGTTAATGAATGAAGATTGATACACAGCTTCCTGTAATCCAGAAGGCAGAAGAAGAAGAAGAAGAAGAAGAAGAAGGAAGAGGAGGGATGAACACCAGACAGGTGAGAAAGGGTTGCAAGGACTTACAACCACACTTAGACTTGGGGCTGATGGACTGTGCAAAAGGGCTTCTCTTCAGTGGGTGGGAACAGAGGGAAATATTTGCTTAGTCAAAGACAGGAAGGGATGAGCAGGGGCCAACGGTGATCCATCACAGGCTGACCAATGAGATTGATTCAGAGGTAGCCAAAAGTCTTTCTTAAGACCCTGCCTGCTATGCTGACACAATGCAAACCCAGCATGTGAAAGAGAAGAGAAGAGAGAACACCACCAAAGTTGAGTACCAGGAGAAAAGAAAAACCTATTGGAAGGATGGCTTCTGATAGCGACCTGTTTGAAATACAGACAATGGACTCAACTAACTTTGTGGGCATATTTGCTTGTGTACACTTGTGAGGGCATGGCCCTTATGTACTCACGGTGATAGTGGCAGTCCATATTTGAGGGGATACTTTGTAGGTTCCTGTGAGGAAAGGGTTACTTCTGGGCTAGGGTTACATTTAAGGTCACGGATATCAGACTTCGGTGGATAGTTAAATCAAGGCACTAGAATCAGCCTCAGGGTTAGGTTTGAATTCGGCTTGTTTGAATATCTTCGGGTTGAGGTTGGAGCAGTGTTGGGGAAAAGGTTAACTGTAGGGTTAATTTTAGGGTTCAGCATCAGGGAAATAAGATTTTGGACATATGTGAACAAATGCGCGTGTGTTTTTCTCTGTCGGTAGTAAGATCGTCATGGTGGAGAAGCTTGTGTGGACTGGGGATCCTGACAATAATACCGCCTGGAGCTATGCTTCAGGTGGAGTCACCTAGAGTCAAGTGGGGAGGTCTCTGGTAAAGAGCAGTCCAACCAAGACTTCAATGGTGGAACAGGTAGAGGTTGATGGCTGCAGTAGAAATGGGCCCCCAGTTGCCTTGGGACTCCATGCCATTGAATCCTGACCCAGATCTGTCGAGTACGGTGTGGTGGCTGTCTGTGGACCAGTCGCCCCACATTAAACAAAGTCATGCCCAGGTGTCCTCAATAGTTTCAGAGAGGACAGTTTTACTTTGAGTGACCACCAATAGACACCGTGTCTTATTGTGTAAGTGCTCTTGAAGAAAACTGAGGAGAATAAAAAAACTCTGGAGCCGATCTGACATGAGACTGCAAACAGCGTTTTCTTTCATCCTTTTGCTTTCAGCCCAAAAGTTCATGTGATATCTATACTAAAAGACCTCTATCTGACTCTCTCATCCTTGTTGGCTCCAACAAGTGATGCCATGGGGTCAAGCAGAACCTGGGAGAGGAAGACAAGTTTCATGGCAGGTGTTCTATTAAGAGAGAAAAGGGGAGTGGTCAGGATGAAGCCATAATGATCAAGAGTTTTGAAAAGTCAAGGGCAAATTCTTCAAGTGTAAACACATCTATGACCCAGCGGGTCTATGAAACATTTCATACCATTTGGCCCACATTGCTCCCGCTGTTTTAGAGGGGCAAGAATGACTGCACATAAACAAGTCAGACAAAAGGCAACCCCCTGTCATGAATCAAACATCCTCCACTCGCTTCTCCTTCCCTGACACAGCTGTTGAAAGGCATTCCATGCAAAAATACCACAACTTGAATTTGCCCTTTACCCCAAAGTTTCCATACATCATCTTATGAATACCAAGGCCTGTTCCTTTTGTAATAAACTGCAAATGGGGCCTATGATGCAAGTAGAATATTCATTGAAATCGAGGAGGAATATGCTCCAAATGGGAAAGTTTACCTCAGCTGACCTCTGGCACATAATAAGTATCCAGTTCATTTTCCTATGGGATATTTCAACATCCAAAAGCACATGTTCCCGTTATTACAATATCAGATTCAAAATTCCTCAGATAACCACAAAAATTTAGCTGGCAACCCAATGGCTGTTTTGTTGAAATGGATAGCATCATGTGTGAATGGGCATATGATGTGATGGTGAAAAGATGGCTAACTCGGTGACTTTCAGCCTTAAATTATCATAACAAAACTTGTGTGGCAAACTGGCCACCAATCAAACAAGTGAATAACTGAGGATGCGGCACCACCTGCAGGTCACAAGGGTGAACTGATATGCTATTCTTTTAATTACCTTTTCTGATTTATTTTAACCATGTATATTCACCCTCTCCAAGGACCCATCACCTGATGGTGCCGGAGAGATTTGAGTGTCTCTATGATCCTGAGAGCTGTATGGCAGGAGCTTAGTGCTCCTGGTAGGGTCTCCCATGGCAAACTGGTCTCAGGTGAGGGAGCAGACTATGAATGGTTCAAGAAGAGCCCATGAGAGATCCAGAAAGAAGTAACACTACTCTGCCTGGAGGAAGCCCAAGGCCCTCATCTGCAGCCAGGCCCAGAAGGAGGGCCCTTTAGCGAGCACCTGGTGGTTGAGTTTGGCATGGAGCCCAGATGGGCTCAGCCCGAAAAATCAACGTGGACACTTCCCCATCCTGTGGACCCACCACCTACAGGAAGAACCAGTGGGGTCAGGTGCACTGCCAGACAGGTAGCAGTGAAGGCAGAGGGTCTCAGCAGACAAGACCCAAGCAACAGAAGCTAGCATTAGGGACGTGGAATGCCACCTACTCAGGGACTAAGGAGCCAGAGCTTGTGTGGGAAGTGGAATGATACCAGCTAGATCTGGTGGGCTCACCTCTATGTACAGCATCGGCTCTGAAACCAAACTCCTAGATAGGGGTTGGACTTTATTCTTCTCTGGAGGTGCCCAACGTGAGAGACGCCGGGCGGGTATGGGGATACTCACAAGTCCCTGGCTGAGGGCCACTATATTGGAGTTTGACCATGTGGGCGAGAGGGTCTCCTCCCTAAGCCTTAGTGCAATGGGGGGGACTCTGACTGTTGTCTGTGTCTATGCACTGAAGCAAACTTCAGAGTTTGCGGCCTTCTTGGAGACCCTGGATGCAGTCCTGCATGGGGCTCCTGTAGGGACTCTGTAGTTTTACAGGGAGATTTCAACACACATGTGGGTGATGATGGAGACACTTGGAGGGAGGTAATTAGGAGGAACGGCCTCTCTGATCTGAATCTGAGTGGTGCTTTATTGTTGGATTTCTGTGCTACTCATGGATTGTCCATAATGAACACCATGTTGGAACATAAGGATGCTCCTACATGCACATGGTACTAGAGCACCTTAGGTCAAAGGTCAATGATAGATTTTGTTATCATATCATGTGATTTAATGCCACATGATTTAGACACTTGGGTAAAGAGAGGAGCAGAGCTGTCACCTGACCACCAGATGGTGGTAGGTTGACAGTTAACAAGCTCCATCAGTTGACAAGCTCCATCTCTCCTTCTACTTCCCCCAACAGTAGCATGGTTTCTAATGGCACCCTGCTGGCCAACAGCACCATTGGTGGTCATTGGTAATTCAGGCCTCAACCTATCTGGTACGGAAATCTGATTAATGATCTGCATATTTGATTTGACATGATTTAACCCTGGATGCTCTTCCTGATACAACCCTCCCCATTTATCCGGGCTCCGGATCAGCTCAGAATATACTGGCTTGTTTATCGTCAGTGGCTGAGTTTTTTTTAATCATCTGACATAGTCATGCATATTTTACCAATCACATCTACACTGATTGTGTTATTCAACTCTATAGTTTCTGATCAGGTGAGTTAGTTTTTGCTAGAATCAGTTAGGACAGTTCTTGAGGCTGAGCAGTTCATCTGAACATAAACATGAGGCCTACAGAGACACTCCGTCTTAACAGTGAACACAAAAGAGGGAGATCAACTCTTGGCAGAGTATCTCCACATGGATGATGCATTGATTATTTGTGAGTGACTGATGCTTACATGAGACAGCTTAACATCAGAAAATGCTGTGAATGGTTATTACTTATGACATTCATTGATCGTCTAACTTTGCTTAAACCATGGGATAAGTTTAGAAAATGGTCTCACTTTACAGTAATACAGCCTTTAAGACCAGGGAATGAAAACATTTTTTTATGTTACCAGATCAAGCCCACAACACATCTGGTCTCATAACACCATATACAATCATATTCAGATGTCATCATGTTCTATTATCCAATAATGCCATCCATGTAAGTGTCCCTCCATCCATCATCAACCGCTTACCCTAAGTAGAGTTGTAGTCAATGCTGGAGTCTATCCCAGCACTCATTGAGTAAAAAGTAGTGAAATACCCCAGACAGGGCACCATGCTATTGCAAGAGTCGAGCAGTTAGGGGTTCAGTGTCTTGGTCAAGGACACCTCGACATGCTGCATGCAGGACCGGGGATCGATCCTGCAACCTTCTGATTGGCAGACGACCGCTCTACCCACTGAGCTATGCCGCCCCTAAGGGGAGAAGAGGAAGACCAAAGAGGAGGTTTGTGATGTGGTGACGGAGGACATGCAGGTGGCTGGTTATTTCAATGTTGGAACAGTGTCTCTTTACGATGATCAAAGATGGTCAATGAGTAAACGTAAAAAATCCAACAATGTCAATCTAAAGGACAAGACGGAACATCTGCCTTGGGGGAAAATTAATAACTGCTAGATTCTCAGTGATGGATGAGAACTTCACATTTGCTCAGCTTGCAGCGTAGATAGAAACTTTTGAACAAGGAATTTCCCAAAAGACAATACACATGTTATGGCAATGAAACCAGGAGGAGACGTGAGGGACAATTGGCACCAGTTAGAGAAAACCGTGCTGAAACAGCCAAACATTCATCATACACCTCATGTAGGTCGACAGCAGATGGTGCCATTGTACTTTGCTGCAAACTCAATCTGAAGAGCTTGACCAGGTTCAACCCACTCCTACATCTCCTACAACACACGAAGACACCAGTTATGTCATCTGATCAGGTTATTCAGTCTGTAGTGAATATCTTCATGTATTACTGCCACTGTGATCAGACAGAAATGAACACTGACAATCAAGAACGTCACAGACTTTTTAAGGTCTAGACCTCATTGCTAGTTTCACTTCTTCAACTAACGCCGGGTTAAAGATTCCAACTAAACAGTTAGTTATGAAATCAACTAAGTAACATGAGACCCAGAAGTGAGCTTGATTAGTCACGTCAAGACAAAGGGGTGCAGTAGTACAGTGGTAAAGTGCATTTTGAGAACTGGCTTAACCAGATGTTGTGGGTTCGATGCCAGCATGGGATGTCAGGACGGACATCTGGCCTTAATCCCCCAAGCTCCATCTCAATCTGTATCCATCCCCATATTGTGAGAACTGATGGAGAGACATATCAGGCCTTATTTCTGCATTAGCCTGTACAATGATTTTTGGGAAAATCCTTCTTGTTCCATCTTTTAACAGAAAACATGAAACATGGCTGAAATGGACCACATATATAAACCTGACATTGACCACTAAAGCTAACTGGTAGCGACATTTACAATCTAATTTGAAATAGCTTCATTAAACTGCCGCCTGGGACAAGGGACATGTTGAAGAGCCAGACTGTGTTACTACATCTTTAACTCCGGAACTCAGACAACAGCCAAATGAAAGGCACAGTTAGTCACACATGTTCAACAGAATTGAGTTGTTCTATGTGAACGTTCAAGTGTGTACCATCACAGCTGATCACTACATCCTCCACGTGGGTTTGTGTCAGGGCATACGAGAGAAAAAACAAGTGAAGCCAAAAATATCTGCTCCCATTCAGAAATTTGGAAGAGAGGAATTCCTGGCATCGGGTCTCTCTCACCACTCATATCAAAGAGGGTTACACTGGGGAGGCAGAGAAGGCCTTGTTAGACTCGGTTTTTGTATGGTGACAAAGCTGTTCTCATATTTACTCCCACGTTTTGGGATGATGAGAGGCACAACACCACCCCTCCACCACCCACCCACACACACTCAATCATCCCAGGGACCAAGAGACAATAGAAAAGACAGATTGTGACCTGTTAGCATAACCCGTACCATGGTTTTGTTTGTGATTAAGAAAGAAGGCTCTCTTTTAAAAATGGCACTACTAAACAGAGCTGTCAGGAATAGCAACTGGAGCATGATCTGTACTGACTCCATTGTCATAATTAGGAAGCTCTCAAGAGAACACAGCTGCAACCATTCCTGCACCCCCAGACTTAATTTGGAGGATTGTGTGAGGCACCTGAAGTCTGCTACACAATGAGGATAGCCTCGAGTTATAACAGTCACAGATGATCATTTCATGGCAATCCAATTTGTTGTTCATGATTGTGCCAGCCTGTTTTCATCAGCCCACTACTTCCCCATTAAGCATCTGAAAATGGAAATCATACCTTCCCATCCAGCCCTTAGCCCTGTCTGCAGGTTCTATGGGAATATTCTGGAAGATTGCTAGATGTGATGGTTCGGCATCTATCCTGTACAGAATATTCATAACTCACAGTTTACTGCTTATTCATTCACAATCAATGTATTTATTCTGTCAAGCATGCTCTTTTTTAATGTTCTCAATTTAAACCTTAGGTCAGAGCCCACTTTGGGAACTGATGAGCCAGAGGCTGTAGGTTCTAACCCACCGCAGGGTGCCAGGAAGGGCATCTGGCCTTATTCCCCCAACCTCAATCTAAGACCATGCCCACATCATGGGGACTGATGGCGACACATAGAACAGCCCTCTCGCTTTCAATCGTAACATCTCTTCATATAAGTCTCTCATTCATTTGAAAGCAGGCTACAGATAACCGTCACATTAGTCTAACCCAAAGTCTTCTTCAACATATCCAATTCAGCGGGCTGAATTGGAGGAAGGGTCCAGGTCTGTGTTTATATAATCTACTGTGGCCAAGAGGTGAGCAGCAGGTGAATCTACCCAGGCTGCCCCCCCCCTTACCCTTCCGTTGACAATGTACATACTGAGGCCTTGACCGAGTTGCAGGAGGTCCCTTCCACTCCTGTTGGTGACCTGGTCCAAATTGTTTCTGGGGGGAGTGAAAATGTGAGAGGTGTTTCATCTGAAGTGTAGATGTCTCCTTGTGGATCTGTGAGGTCAGCAAGTGTTCCTGTGCAGCATTTGTACAGCACTATACATTGTGGCCGCCAGCTTCAGATCAGGCTGAGCAGCATCTACCTTCTGCATTGGCAAGTCAACTGAACTCTCAAACCTGTCCTTTACACATCAACGCTTCCTTGTGGCAGAGTTAAAAGCCCACTGAAGCAAATGTGTAATTTGTGGTAATCAGCTATACAATTAAAATTGACTTGACTTATGCTGTGTCCATGATTGTTCATTATCTACAACTTCTCTATTGCGCTGGCTGGGTCATTTATGGATAGTTAATACTACCTTTGGTAAGTAAACGGTACTCATTCCTGCGGGTTGAACCAGGAAGTACCTCAGCATTATGATCTATCATGGAGAATATTTGATATTTTAGGTAATAACTTTAAACTTTCATTTTAATTTTCCCTTTCCAATACTTCATTCAGATGCTTGGGTTGAGTTGGACTTGATGAAAAACACCTGATTTATGTTCAGTTGCCCTACAGATATTGTTGTAAAGCTGAGCCCAGCAGTGTTCCCCTATCCAAAAACAGGGGAGTAAAATGATATTCTAGTGATATTATATGCATAATGTGAAAATGACAAAAATAAGACCCAGGCTGCACAAAACAGAATTATCCGTTAAAAGGATGCTGTCATAAAAATAAATCTTCTGTAGGTTCTTGATGTCTATGGCACACAAAGGCATGACATGACTTTGCCCTGCACTTTTCAGCCATTACATCTCAAGCAGGAAGTTATTCTTCATCATTTCCACACACAGGACAGTTTTTCTCTCCCTGAATCCCTATGGTACATTGAAACAAATGGGCCCAGTAGGACACTATTGTAATTGGCTGTCAAGAGTTCCAAAGAAACCTTACTGGGTGGGTTGCCCTTGGCAATCCCTCAGTCATTGTGGCACCGGGTTCTGTGGTTATTTTAAAGTGTGGGATATTCATGTCCCAGGATGAGGAGGGCGATGACTGCTCCCATCCTGCCTTTCAAAAGGGCGGAAAAAGGTTGGGAATGTGTATTGCTTGACTGCTGGAAGAAGGAAGGTTTACTTGTGATGCGAAAACCATTCTAATTTATGATGGATTAGCATAACAAATGACAACAAAAGGCAGGTTGACACAGAAACAATGATATACTATTTAGACATGAGTGACCTGCTCACATTGCTTGTTTTCCCCTCATTTCTTTTCCTTCCCATGATAAGAAAGGACTGGAAATAGCCATCTACCTGACCAATGACTGAAAAACAGGATGACATTTGTTTTGTCCAGATAAAACTCCCAATTTAGAAATTCAAATATTTCCAAGTTCTGGAAAATGCCTGCCCATGAGGTCACAGAATCAAAGGAGGCCTGAAAGTTTCTCAAGAGATTCATCAAGGACCATTGACATTAAAAATGACACCAGCTCCATTAACAGATTCAAGTATCTGGCTTCACATCTAAAACTTACACCAACAAGTACTACTCCAGATTTAAACGGCTACTAAGGCTTCATTAAAGTCTACAAGAACAGGAAAAACTAACGCACTGGATAGCTTTTATCCACATTCACTGAGCAGATTTACATTACAAATACCCCCCATTTAAACGAGAAATACTGCCTCATGGCCATCTGCTTCTGCCAGCCAGTCAAGTTGAACTTTACGTCCATGCTTGTTGAGACTCGTGATATTTGCTGTGTAATGTAATAAAAGGCACTAGGTGTATTTTTGCCAAAATGGCAGTTATCACTATATTTACATGTGTGATTCTACAAAAAATTTTGTCTACAGAGAAACACGCCATCTTTTTATAGAAAATAAATAAATCATTTTAGCGTTACTCATCTGCCCACAAAGAGAAATTTGCAATTATCTGCATTTAACCCATACTATTGTATAGGACCAGAGAGCAACTGCCAAGTCGCACTTGGGGAGCAGTTAGGGGTTAAGTACCTTGCTCAAGGACACATCGACATGGTTTCTGCAGGATTGGGATCAAACCGGGACCCTTCTGGGGGCGGCATAGCTCAGTGGGTAGAGTGGTCATCTGGCACTCAGAAGGTTACAGGATCGATCCCCGGTCCTGCATACAGCATGTCGAGGTGTCCTTGAGCAAGACACCGTTCCCTTAATTGCTCTCCCCTGTGATGC
>OMLC01089443.1:0-30212 GCA_900302585.1 Regalecus glesne
CTCTGAAGAGTAGGTTTTCAAATCATCACAGACCACAATGTTTAGATGAGAGAGAGAGAGAGAGAGAGAGAGAGAGAGAGAGAGAGAGATTATTAGTGTAAATAATGTCTGCTTTGGCAATATGTAAACTATTATGTCATGCCAATAAAGGCATTTTTGAATTTGATAAGAGTGATACAGGGAGAGGGTAGTATATCATCTGAGTATCACCAGGGCAGTGTGTGTGTGTGTGTGTGTGTTAGTAGTCTAGAGCTAGTAGTTCTCTTGTCATGGAGGCAGCCCTCCAGCTCAGCTCTCTGCGTCTTGCTGTACTGACTAGCACCAGGGGAACAGTGTGTGTCTTGCAGCGGGGTGCTCCAGGCCTTCGATGTGCGCGAGTGTGTGTGTGTGTACGGTGCCAACGTGCTGAGCCTGGTGCAGAGCTCGCGTCCTCTGAGGGAGAGGTTGGTGTCTGTGACGAGCGGAGGTGGAAGCGGCGGCGGTGCCGGCAGCAGCGGTGGCGGTGGGACTGCTGCAGGTGCTGGTGCTGTGCAGGCCGGCCGGTCAGCCAAGGAGATGCTCATGACTTTGCCCTGTCCCTCTGCACAGACTGTCAGCAAGTACAACTCCCAGTACCACAAACTCTTCCAGTGTGTGCCCAAGGAGGAGATCCTCATGAAAGGTACTGCTGTTTATTTTGCCCTGAGGGAACAGTGGTGGTGGGTGTTGTTGTAGGTTCCATCTCAATGTCCCAGGATTGTTTGACATCATGTTCATATTCGTTTCAGTATAACTGGTTATCTGTACTTTCAGAATGTACTCATCTACAACCAGTTCAAACATTTTAATGTGTCATCTGTTACGATCGCGAGCAAGATGTGTTCCCACTGAGTCCTGCTTTCTGACTATTCATTTTGCACTTATAGAGGGTTGTGGTAGCTAAGTGGGAGACGGTGCACTTCGGGAACTGACGAGCCCGATGTTGTGAGCTCGAACCCACTGTGGAGTGTCAGGATGGGCAGCCAGCCTTAATCCCGAAAGCTCTGTGTCCACCCCCACAATGTGGGGACTAACTGTGACATGTAAAAATGGACCTCATGGGTATAGGGGTTAGGTTGGATAAGGATTAGTATGGGGAAAAAAGGGATTTAAAAAAATTATAAAAATTTAAAAAACAAAAATGGATCGCATATATCTTATCATTGATGCAGGCTTTTGTTCCTATTACTTCACATTTATTTGCATGTCATAGTAAGGAAGTCAAATTCATTCAGATAGCACTTTTTAAGACATACCGTTAAAAAGTGCTTTACATGCGATCAGGAAAAATAAGAGTAAAAGATAACATGAATAAATTGCAAATTGAACATGACACAGGAAGAAACAGACCTAGCTAACCAACCAAGAGTCTATGTGGCTAGTACCATAACTCCGCATGAGCACACCTCCCCATGCAGGAACGATCTCCTTCTCAGCCTGCTTTGTCTTCACATGTGGCTGACGCACCTACTTAACCGCTCTTGCTGTGTGGAATCTATTGAAACAAACACACAGTAAGCACTGGGATAGGCTCCAGCATGACTCCGCAACCCAATTTCAGATACGCAGTTGATGTTGGATGGATGGATGGATGGATTTTTGTTTATTACACATGCATATTATACTCTACCCATCTATTTTTTAGCTTTCGGATAAGTGCAAAACAAGTGACTTTACTCTTTTCCTTCCCAGTGTACTCCTGTGCTCTTCTCAGAGACATACTTCTACAAGGCAGGCTCTACATTTCCAGGAACTGGCTGTGTTTCTATGCCAACCTCTTTGGCAAAGACATCAAGGTAAGATTGATAGACACGCAGACGCACTCTGTGAATAGACTCGGGCTGATTGACATAATGTACGCCTGACTTGTTGACAGACAGAAAAACAGGTTAACAAGGAGAGGGACACAACTTAAGATCCCAGCATGTGTCCACTTTCAGGGACAACTGTGTGAAACACACTGAATGCGTTCATCATACCTACAATGCATTTCATTTTAGCCCTCTACCATGGGGGCCACGGTAGGTCAGTGGTAGAGCCCACACTTCAGGAACTGACCAGCCGGAGGTTGTGGGTTCGAACCCAATGTGGAGTAAAAGAAGGGCATCCAGCCTTAATCCCTCATGCTCCATCTAAATCTGCGTCCACCTCCACAATATGGGGTCCTCTCGTGACATGTGAAGCTACCTTCTCTACATTTTCTAATTATAAGGGAAAGGTAGATGGACTTAATGAACTTTTAATCTTAACTTATGTGCTCGTCTTTGATCTCGGGTAGTATGTTTCCCCTTTGAAACCCAAGCTCTCCACACTGCTGAGTTTCAATAAGCAGCTTATTCTGAACACATTCCTTACATTCTGACTGAAATGAAATACCTTTTTTCTCTATTAGGTCAATTTTCCTCTCAGGGCTTTCTCATCATCCTTCTAGTGGTGTACCATGTCCCCACCAGCTCCATGTCATCTGAGCCTTCACTTCCACTAACCATAGACTAAGAAAATATACCCACAAAGTGTAAAGTGAACATGGTCGAAAGTCATACGACACTTGCTTGGACTCATTTATACAGCACTTCTCTTTTCTCACGGCCACTCAGAGTACTTTCACAGTGTATGGCTCACATTCACTCATTCCCACACATATTCAGCTCCCCACCTGCCCACCAGGAGCAGTTAGGGCTTCAGTGTCTTGCACTAGGGCACCTCAATACACTCTTTTGTGGAGCTGGGGATCAACCTAGTGACCATCCAATTACTATACCACCCTCTCTACCTCTTGAGCCATGTTGGCCCAGTCACCAAGCCTTGTCCTCTTGACTTGATCTATAACACTTGTTTTTTGCCCAGTAGTTAGCACTGTTGCTTCACTTCAAGAAGATCCTGGGTTAAAATCCCAACCCAGGACTTTTCTGTGTGGAGTTTGTATGTCCTCCCCGTGTCTGTGTGGGTTTCCTCAGTGCTCTAGTTTCCTCCCACCATCATAAAGACATGCATGTTAGGGTTAATACTCCTGCCTTTGCCCCTGAGCAAGGCAATAGGAAAAATCAACAATTGGTCCCTGGGTCCTGCAGCTGCTTGCTGCTCCTATATAACAGGATCGGTTAAATGCAGAAGACATTTGGTTATAACCACACAATGACAAAATAAAGTGTTTTTTTACCAGTAACTCACTGTACCATACCATAACACATCAACCTGCTCATTGATATAAGTGTGTTTCATGAAAGCCAATGTTTTCTCTACATGTAGTTCTCTTTCTGCATTGTTCCTGATGTCCCCAGGTAGCGATCCCTGTGATCTCTGTGAGGCTTGTGAAGAAGCACAAAACAGCAGGCCTGGTGCCCAATGGCTTGGCCATTACCACAGACACCGGTCAAAAGGTACACTACGCTTTTGTGTCTTAGCAACTGTCAAAGGAACCACAAAGGCTAATGAGGATTGCATATGTGTACTTTCCAGTGCAGGTGTGATGGAAAAACCAACAGCATGCTATATATACATACATGTAAGGCTGGTGATAAATACATCACATCACCACCTGTCAGTGTTCACAGGGCCCAACCTCCCAGTTTGCCTTCAGTGTTTAAGATTATGAAAAGCAGTCCACTGACAAAGGATTGGGAGGCTGTTGTGTATCAACAGAAGTGAAAAATAACAATAATAATATAATAATATCATTCAATACATAACCATTCATTCCTACATACCTACATACATTTTTTTAGACAAGGTGCTATTGTGATGTCTAAAACTCACCAAACTGTTTGATATGCATGAGCTGAAAATATGTGTCTCTGTACAGCAGCACATTTTTGCTATAAGGACACCACAAATGGATGAAAGCTAGCGAGCAGATAGATACATACATTTGTTTTCCCCAGCTAACAGACTGACAGCTCCGTGTTGCATTGCTTCTGTCTGTCTGAAAGATAGGACATTGTTTCAAATGATAGCTGATCATTCCAAAATTCATGTTTTAGCACCTTTTTCTCCATCATATTATCAAGGTGACGGTGTAATATCTCTGTCAGCCTCTCTCATTCAAATCATTCATGAATGAATGAAGATGAAAAAATTCTGTCTAGAATTTCTCTTTATGTCCTGGATTAAGCTGAGTGGTATTTGCTCAAAGGATTACCTCCACATACCAACTGTATTACTTTGAAACTGTTATCACATAATACTGTTAGGATCAACGGCTCCGTATGACTTGAAATAGACGTCCTTGGCTCTTGCCTCCCTTAGCCAATGTGCACTATGCATACTACTGAAATGGTTAAGGGCTAAGCCGACATGTGACAGCACATACCATGTATGCTCGGGACAGTCATAGGAAGGACTACAGGTTGGGTTTTCAGGCCTCCATCCATCACATGTAATATCTCAGACACTGCCGATCAAACTTGGAGGATATTCTGAAGTGATGTAACCTGACACTGCATTCACAAACCAACAATGAGTTTCGCAACATACTGCCCCCTACAGGCCTAGAAGTTCCCAAACTTTAAAGAAGCCCAGATCTCACCACCACAGCTAGATTTTTAATAGTATGCATAGGCATGAGAGCAAGTCTGTGAATACTAGGGGGGCATCCATCACTTAACCTATGACCCCATTCATAGGGTTAGTGGTTGTGTCAGGAAGGGCGACTGATGTAAAGCTTTGCCAGATCAAAGGCTGCAGTAGCTCAGTGGTAGTGGGTGCACTTTAGGAACTGACGAGCCAGATGTTGCAGGTTCAAACCCACCCCAGAACATCAGAAAGGGCATCTGGTCTTAATCCCTCATTTTCCATCTAAGTCTGTGTCCACCCTCACAATGTGGGGACTAATCATGACATGTGAAAATGGACATCTCAGTATGTAGATTGTCAAAATCATACCAGATTGGTTGAGGCCTGGGTTAACAATTGCAGCCATTGATTCTGTACCAGTGAAAACTATAAAATCCGCATTTCCCTGAAAAACAGGGAAGAAGAAGAAGCTGCATTTTGCCCCAAAATGTGCCTCATGAAGCATTCACCTCCCCCCACTTATTTCCCTGCTACATGTCGGTGACGTATTCCACTCCTACTCCCATTAAAACAAACCTGTCGACTTATATTCTCTGCTAAGTAACTCTGGGAAATGATATGTTCTACCTTGGAAAAACCATTGGAAAAGACAGCCGGGATATAACCATAATAGTAAATCAGAGTCCAGTGGGCTGATACCTTGGCATGCTGCCGGACATTGCAGTTCATTTCAATAATGTCTGCAGCAGCAGTTTGAAACATGATTCACCGCCTTTTGGAGCTGTCGTATTGTAGAGAAAATGAGACTTACTCAGAATGAAACTGGCCCATCGATCAGCGTGTGAATTGCATCCTATTTATCAAGAGCAGCAGCTGATGATGGGATGGATGAGTCAGCTGATGAAAACACAGTTTTAAACAGGCTGGCCGTGTAGCCAATCAGTAATGGAATGAGGGAGGAGTGAGTGCCATTTAACGCTGTGTGTGCTATCCCGGTGTGTGCTAACCCTGCTAACCCCGCTAGACTTCTTCCCAACCGGGCCCCAAAATGGTGAAATGAGCTCTCGGCCTCCATCAGGACTCCCAACTCCACTCTTCTGTAGTTCCCTGGTGGTGGAACAAGCTGCCAAACTCCATTCCATCCACTGAGTCCTTCTCGATCTTTAAGACAAGGCTAAAAGTCACCCAGCTCTATACTTGACTTGATGGACTGAAGGGATTCTGCTTCTTTTCACATTGTCTCTGAGCACTGCTTGATGGCACCTACGTCGTGCTGGACTCAAACATACCATCGGGGTACTAACATTGTTCACTCTTGACTAGATCATTGCTTGTATTGTACCAACTCTCAAATGTGCGTTGCTGAGGATAAAAGTGTCTGCTAAATGAAATGGTAATGTTGTAAGCTGTGTCGATGTAAATCTACTTAATGTTTTTCACTCTCCTTTTCACTGCCTCTTGATGGTTTAAGGTCCACATCCACAAAAGCCTACTCAATAGAACAGGCCCACTTGACTGTGATATGATCATCATACAGAAGATGTACTACTGCTAGCACTACTTCATATAGTGCTGCTGTGATGTTATCATTATTGAGTGCTCTGCGGTAGCAAGTGGTAACACTCCAATTTATCTGCTAATTATTGACTGGCTCGTAAATCACTTTGGATGAAAGGATCTGCAAAATCAATTCATGCAAATGTAAGTGTACCAGCGCAGTTTGCTTTGCGCTTTCCTCACCTCCCAAAATGTTTTCTCTGCACCGCTGAGTTTCAGCTAGCGGCGAGAATTATGGCACACTGGCTCAATCTGCAGGATCTTTACGTGCTCTGTTTCCTTCCCCAGTACGTGTTCGTTTCTCTTCTGTCGAGAGACAGCGTGTATGATGTGCTCCGCAGGATCTGCACACACCTGCAGGTCAGATCTCACACACACACACACACACACGATTCTCTTGTGATCTCAGGCAGACTGCTTTATCTATATGCATGCATGTCATGTAAAGAGCTAATTTCCCTCCTCCTCAGGTCAATGGGAAGAGTCTGAGCCTGAAGCAGTACATGGAGGAGCCCACCTTATCCCTGGTTAGTGTTCTTGAAGAACAGTAGCAAGAGCTCTTTCAGTTATACACATTATTCCTGATATTGTTCAAAATGGAGGTTCTATTTTTTTCTTAATGAGGAAAAATAGTTGGGGGCACTTTTAAAGATGGCAAAAAGAGGTTTAAAGGATAATAGATTACAAAGTGGGGAGCAATTTACACGTTCATTCATTTAATTCATATTCTGGCTGCTGTATGTCGTTGCATTCAGACCATACCAGTGAGGTACTTGTGACCAGTGCTATGAAAGTGACCACTGTGATCCCAGGGACCTCACAGGGTCATGTAGTATGTGGAGGGTCAGTGTCAGTGAGTCCAAGAAAGTAAGAACTAATGGGTTGTGATGTCACATTTCACCAGAGTAGTTATACTAGGTGGAAAAATGAAGGGAGCATAAAGGGGGGGCTGAGTAGTTCATTTTTACACTGCACTAGAAGCTGTTCAATATTCTCGTAGTTTCCTCCACAGAAGGTTGAATCAGTTCATCTGGACACAGTGTTTATTGAGAGAAACGTTTCATCACTTATGTAAGTGACATCTTCAGTCTCCACTGACTACAGGTTCCCACCCATGGTCGATGATGGATGTATGTATGGATGGATGGGTAATTGTAACTTGAATTGATGGTCACAACATTCTGAGCATGAAGCCCATCACTGTATTGTTTATAAGGTTGTGGATGCCTGCAGTCAGGTGAGACTGAAGAAGTCACCTGTGTGAGTGATGATACGTCTCTGTCAATGAACATTGTGTCCAGATGAGCTGATTCAACACTGTGATTCCTTACCTGGCACACATTTAGCCTGAATCAAGACTTGTAGTTTCCTTGTTTTCATTTTCAAGCCTTGCTAAACACATTTTGACTTTAGCCCCTTGCTCTCAATATTTGCCTTTCAAACTAACAGTGACTTTGTGGATGAATTTGTTGCCTCCCTCCTTCCCATCCAGACCCCTGAGTTGCTTCACATCTAAAAATGAGGTCCATCTGATCAGGTGAATGTGAGATATGGTGAATAAAGCCTGACCGCGACTCACAGCTCAGCTCAACCAGGGTTTTCTTTGTCAGTCACTGAAAGCTTGTCTCACATCTGATCACAGCACTGGGTGGTGTCAGGAGGTCTAACAAAACGAGGGGGACACTCTACTGTGCTATACCCACCACTCTACAAGCTGTAGTATCTATTTGTCCACCCCTCATTTAGCACGACTCTTCTTGAGAGAGAGTACGCAGAGTGGATGGATGGGTCCTTTTCTGTGTTTTCACCTCTCTGAGGGATCTGCCTCTGTATGATAGCGAGATGCTGTCAGAGAGCCCTGTGTTTGGTCCCATTGCTAGTACACTGGAGTTTGCAGTGTGGATCTAGCATGCACGCTCAGAGTGTTTTAATCTGCATTCAAACCAGAAAATAAATGCTAAACACTATTTTCATGTTTCCTCATAAGGCGTCTCTGTAACTTTCCCAGTCCTGGCCCTGGCAAAATATCCTAGTGCCTTAAATACATCAACAGCGACGATTTGTGATAAAAGTAGAAAACCTTAATCCAAACATGAATCCAACCGTATTGAAAAGCCTCCAGACAGACTCTTGCTACTATGTAAAGAGTTTGGAATAGTGCTTCATGAAATGGGAAATACTTTATCTGAGTTTAAAGGAGGTTTTTCCTGTCTTGCTCAATATGTTCTCTCATGCTTATAGAAGGAGTCTACACTCCACCACTGCATACTCGGTCCTTAACTTCTAACCTGCACATTGGCTTGTTTGTCAATATTTCCATCTGTATTATGTGGTGTGTTCTCCATCAGTGGTACAATTCTCACCTGATTTCTCCCACCTTGCCCTCCACCTGCAGGATGAGTTCCCAGCAACCGATGAGTTCCCGGTGGTAGCTGAATTCCCATCTGCGTTGAAGTGGAGGAGGAAACCATCCGTGGTATCTGTCTCTTCCTCCCTTCCAGACCTCCTGGGGAACTCCACCAGCAGTCTGAGCACCGGTGACCCGACTTTCCAGCAGGAGCAACCCCTGCAAGGTAACAACCACAACCTGAGCACACCAATGGCCACAAGGTGAGCCGAGGCCTCACTTGACAGCTGCAGTGTTACCTTGTTAGCTTGGTAAGTGATGATGTTTTCACTGTGAGGGGCTGACAACAGTTATTCAATATTGTGGATATGGAAATTCTGCCAATACTGACCACCAGAGTTTTCTCTATCACGATTAGTCCCCATATTGTGGGGATGGACATGGACATTAAAGCCAGATGCTCTTCCTGACAACCTGCGGTGGGTTCAAACCTGATCAAGACTAAACCTGCAGAACCTGAGATCATTTAAATAGTGGCCGATTTCCAGTTCATCAGGGCTTTAAGCCTCACAAGGGGTAAAAGATTTAAATGGGTTGCTGCGTAGAAAGGATTGAAATGTCTCACATGTGCAACAAAACAATGTGTTCTTAGAAAGGACTGACAGTCAGAAGTAAATATAGATTTACTAGAGCATGCAAATAAAATTCAAGGACATTTCATGCCCAGAGATGGTAGTCCTATAAATCCCCCTGCTGCCTGTGAAACCACACATGCACTCCACTATATGGAGATTCACTCCGTTCAACATCTCCTCTCCAAAAATAAAACTGAAATAACAAGGCTAAAGGTGAGTGGACTCGACTCTGCTGGTTTCTTGGCATTTGGAATTGTTCCTGGAACCAGAATGTAAGCATCACCTGTCCTTTATGATGCTCATAAGTATGTGTGAGTGCGTGCACGCACTAGCCAAGAACGGATAATGGACTGATTTTTATACAGCACTTTTCCTGTCTAGTGATCACTCAAGGCACCGTAGAACGTAGGCCTCACATTTACCGAGCATGGGGGATCAAGGCCGGATTGCCCTTTTCCAGACACCCCACAGTGGGATTCGAACCCACTACACAAGACATGGAGCCACATGCTCTAGTGCTGAGTCATAATTAGAGTCTCTTATGCTACTCCACCTTGTGCTCCCATTACATGACATTACATTACAGGCATTTAGCAGAGGCTCTTATCCAGAGTGACGTACAATAAGTGCATAGGGTCAAGGTACAAAGGATACCAACACATCAAATCACCTGGGGATACATCATGCATATTTATAGGCAGTGGACTAATATTGATACAGGGGAACAATATTTGCTACCCGAATATACTCTGGATACTTCTGAGACATTTATTACATTAACCTCTGTTTGATTTTTATTGAACTAATAAATCTCTTTTTTCATTGTTAAACCTTCACCTTCTTATTGGCCACCCTTTGCCTCTGCTTCACTATTACATATTGCCCATTTCCGTAATAACTGTTTGAATGTCTCCGCTGAATGAAAAATATCATTCATATGGAATATTATGAAGACCACTCTGAACCAATAACGGCACTCTGCTGAGCTTACACATGCACATGGCCTGCACTCAAACAAGCATATGTCAAGTCATGCCAACTTGCACATGTTAACGGTTAAGTGAGTGTTGAATATGTGTGGACATTTGCATGTATGCACCGTCAGCTGAGATTCTTAAAATAATACTTATATTATTATTCCACCCCCCCCCCATCTCACTGACAAAGACGTATGTTAACAATGATCTAATCCAGGAAATTACCCTCAGTGTATGTGTGTACTTTCCAGAACGGGCACTGCAGACTGAGCGGGGCCTTTTATCTGAACCCGTACCGGAATTGGGCCAGATGGAGTACCAGCTGCTCAAGTTCTTCACCCTGCTGTGAGTATAGGGACAGAGCAATAGAGAGACTGGGCACCAGGGGAACGGTTTCATCTGACTCATGTGGCTCAGTTCATCTACACCATTTGCAGTTAGATCTGGGTTGTTAATGTGTGGGTGATTTGAGAAGACAGGAGAAAGGAGATCGTAGACAGATAAACCGTCTGCCCTTCATATTTTACCATCCCTCAGATTTAAATGAATGGGAGCATCACATTCTATCCATCCATCATCAACTGCTTTTCTGGAGTCAGGTTCTGGAGGTATCGGTTCCAGATAAGGACCCCAAAGTTCCCTTTTCCTGGTCACATCGACCAGCTCTGACTGAGGGTCCTGAGGTGGTCCTAGTCCAGTGAGGAGATATAACCCCTCCCCCCGGTCCTCAGTGTACCCCGTAGCCTCCTCCCAGCTGGATGTACCTGGAACACCTCACTAGGGAGGAGACCAGGTGGTGTCTTCACTAGATGCTGAACACCTCAACTTTTCATGTAAAGGAACAGAGGCTCTACTCTGAGTCCCTCACGGATGACTGAGCTTCTCACCCTGTCTCTAAGGGAGACCCCAGCCATCCTCCTGAGAAAACTCATCTCAGCCGCTTGTGTCCGCAACCTTGTTCTGTCGGTCATGACAAAGCCTTCATGGTGATAGGTGAGAGTAGGAATGAAGACAGCGTTAGATGGAGACCTTTGCCTTCCGGCTCAGCTCTTTTCTATCACCACTATTGAGCAGAGTGAGCTTAGTACCACTCCAGCTGCTCTGATTCTCTGGTCCATCCCACATTCCACCCCTCCCCCCTCAAGAACAATACATCCAGTACGTCTTATTAACAAGACAACTGCCATCCAAACTCATAATAAAGCAATCACAACGCATTGACTCCACATGTTCAAACCAGCCCTCTGCCAGGAGCCTGACTATGATTTTCATCAGTCTCAGCATTTATGAACTGGTGGAGAGAGCTGGGTCATGTTTCTCCCACTTTAGAAACATATCAGAAGTCTAATCATTTCCGTCCTCCAGTGGCCTTGAAAAAGTATTCCATGCACCAGTCTGCTCATGCTCCAGTTATTGCAGCTCCTTCCGCTCCCGTCTGTCTTCGGTTCACACCCCTGATGAAAGACTTGTAACTGGTGTAAGAGGCAAACGGGTGCATATCAGCCCTATCTCGTCTTCATTGCACTTTCTTACGATACATGTTAAGATGTTATAGCTAACTTTTAACTCTCACCCCGCACTGACCTTGGAATGGAGGATGAATGGGTTACACCATAGGAGTGCTGATTAGGTTTATTATCTCTATAACTCATCTTATCATCTTGGGCTGTGTGATGCTGCCGTGGTGGGATGAACTTTTGTCAGAAGGCCAGGGTTTACACTCAATCCACTTGAGAAAGCAAGCCTCCACGCTGGTTAAGTGTCCTCTTGCAATAACTCCATTCTTGAACCGGCGGCATGGCCTTATGTTTAGACGTCACCAAGGAAGAGGCCAAGCAAAGAAACGACGACAACAAACATCTTTCTCTGAGGGAAATGAGACAAATTACAGTGAAAACTCTCTTGGTGTGGGGTGGCATAGCTCAGGAAGTAGGGCAGCTGTCCAGTGATCGGAAGATTGCTAGTTTGATCCTCAGCCCCTGCAGATGCAGATAGCATGGTGAAGTGTCCTTGAGCAAGACACTGAACCCCTAACTGCTCAAGCCCTTTGATGGAATGGCGACCTGTCCAGGCTGTTTCCCCACCTTTCACCCAATGAGGACTGGGATAGGCTCCAGCATGACTCCACGATCCGACTTCAGCTAAATGATGGATGATGGATGGACAGATATATGAATGGAAGGACTTCTTAATCTGCAAGAAGAGTTTCTTACAGCAACTGAGAAACACATTCATACACTTGAATAAACATCAGTGTCTTTTCACACTGCCCGGGGCCGGTTGTGCACTATACTTTGCTGAGGTTGGCATTTGTGTGAGTTTTCTCAAAAACAGAATCCTGTACTGACTGCTGAAACTAAGTCAAATGTTGCCTCTCAGTGCTGACAAGAAGACATTACACCTCCTAATATGTCGACACCCCCCCCCCAGGATTATCCATGAATGCATTGATTTCTAACTCAACAATATAAACGTCAAATAAACGCTGAAATCACATTCACCCCTTTTATGGATCACATTGAATCATCACTCTGTGTGTGTGTGTGTGTGTGTGTGTCCTTCACTTTATCTCATCAGTATAATTCTCCTCATCCTGTCCTCGTGTTATCTGGCCTTCCGAGTATGTAGTCTGGAGCAGCAGTTGTCCTTCCTTGGTAACCCAACACCACCTCTTCAAGAGAGGTGAGACTCCATCCAGAGCACATACCACCGTTAAGCCCACAGCCAACACCACCGTTATTATCATTTACAGCATGTCGACAGTGGTTAAAGCTGATTAATTATTCAAGTCAATTTATTGATTTAATTCTGATTTTTACACTTCCAGTGGCTAATTAATCTTGTATTTGCAATGACGCGTAGCCAGTTCTAACTTCTGTCTTGTTGTCTTGTCTAGGTAACCATCACTTTCCTACGGGACGTAAAATCACGGCTGTCACCCGATAGTTACATGCTTGGGGTTGAAGTATTTGACCTGCGCAGATCTCAGACCAGTCCAGAGTCCAGATCGACTCCCCTCACAGTGTGGTTTAACTGAGAACTCAAGTCCAGCCAGTTTGTAGGAAGAAATTTCCCGACTTTTAGAATCATTCCTATTGGTGATCACTGCTAGACTATGCAAATGAGCTGTTTATTTATTTTGAATAGTGTAGGTTTGCTGCAGATTAGGATTGTGAACCACAGGATGCCTGTCCCCTTGTGTCCTACCCCCCAATGTTGTTTGTTTTTCACATTGAATCAACTTATAAGGCCCTTGAAAGCGAGGCAGTAGCTTGCATCATGTCGACTGTGCAAGGGATCATTTATGGAGACCGGCATTGGTTTTCAGTCGTGAATGAACAGGGCAGTAGCAGAGATTTTATTTTCTTATATTGAAGATGATTTAATCCAACTAAAATGTCGTGAACTGCTTGATTTTCATCGAAACACTTGAATGGCAATCCCTGGTGGTCTGACCTTCTCGACTACCACAGGTCCCCCTCTGTGATGACAATCTGCTGTACTTAGAGTGAATCAAGACGTTCAGGTGAGCTGGCAGAGTGAAAAGCTCATCCCTTAGCCCTTTAACAGAATTGTCAGCTGCAGCCTCTATAATGCACTTTTCAGAATATGTAAATTATTTCAATTTTTATGTGGATGTTAATGTTTTATGGAATGTCAAGGACATGGCTCAGTGTCAGGTACTGATTTACCTTCACGCTGAAGGTATTTATGGTGTCACTGTTGCTGTGGCCCTAGACTTAACGGATTATGAGGTCACCCGTCTTACCACCGTGATGTCATCCTACCGTTGGTTGTGTATGTTTGCTTGTGTTGATGCGATTGTGTTGTTTATTAAGAGGCAAAGATTTGATACAAAATGTCCAATTTTGATTTTATCCATACTAATGCTGAGTTGATATAGCTTATATATATAGATATCATATATATCATATATATATCTGTCACTGTATTATCTGAAATGGTGTCTTACATTTCAAATGAAGTAACGCCAAAGACTGAAAAATTACTCATGTTTCACGCTGAGCATACGAGCATAAAGTAAAATATACATGGGGTAGATGAAATCATTATCCTAATATCAAAGGATTTCACTGATAAATATGACATCAAGGCTGAGACCAACACTTTTTTCCCAGTAAGCAAATCAGAAGGCGGAGATGAACCCTGTCACCTTTCATTTCAACTGTCGAGCTAACAGGGAACAAATGAGAGTATATTTGAATTGTCAGGTTTTTTTGGCAGGGTGGTATCTTGGTTTCATGGAAGAACTTGAATCTATAATTTTAAACAAACTGACTTCTAAAATCAAGCATATTATCAGAATCATAACAAAACTGTTACATTGGAGAATATAATCGGAAACAAAGATGAGTATAAGTACAGGTGGTATACAAATATGCTGTGTGTGTGTGTGTGTGTGTGTGTGTGTGTATGCATATAATATATGCATAGACACACACAAGCATATATATACACACACACACACGCGCACACACACACGCACACACACACAGACCTGCTGTCTAGAGTAAAATCACTGTAGACTGTTTCAAAACTCAATGATATTCATGCAGTTTTCAATTCAGTTTTATTTGAATAAAACATACAACTGTATGAATTCAAATACATGGCTGTCTGTTATCACTGAATCAAGGATATACACAGACATCCACAGAGACAAATTGACGAAGCCATGACTGTATGACACATTTAATATTCACGACCAGTCACTTTATCTTGACCTAACTTTGTTCCCTACAGATACAACACATTTGATTATGACTGCATGTATGATTGTAGTATCATTTCATCCTGAGACGCCTCCTGCAGCCTTACCTTTTATAAAATTAAGCATTATGAGTTCATCCTTACCATTCCCACACGGCACTACATGTGATTTGTTTCAAAAAGCCTTGATACTACACGTTATCAGTATAAGCAGTCACTTAGAATAACATTGCATAACAAGTCAGACAGCTAGATTTTAATCTCTGGTCAATCAATTGCATTTTCAACCAGTTCAACATTCATATTCAAATGAACATGACTGTGCTTAATGCCCTGTTAGAAAACATGACTTTGTATTTGATTTATTTGTGAACAAAGGGAGATTGTGACGAGATAATATGGCTCTCTGTCATTTTCTATCAGCGGATCTAAGAGTGACAGGGCAGTACCGGTATTGTCCACCAGAGGTTGTTTGTAATAAAGTTGGAATATGATTTGATAAAAAGTGCACTGCCAGAAAGAAAACAGATGAAAGCACAAAGATGACTTCTACAACGTTTTGATTTACTTGTGAAAAAATGAACACAACTATGCATGAGATTTGTGTAGTTCAGACACGAAAGAGAAAACAAAAACAAAACGCTGAAAATGACCTGTCTGGATCAGCTGCTCCTCCTCACAAGAACCGCGCTGACACGCAGAGCGAACACAGCAGGCAGCAGCACCGGCAGCGCTGCTTTGTCTCCATATCGGTGAGTTTTTAACTGTTTAATGGCCAAATGAAGGTTTAAGACAACTCTGGAAACAAATGCCCTAAATCAGTGGAGGCTAATTTTGGGACAAATACCTGGGAGATATGTTCAACTAACAGTTAGGCCGTAATGGAGTGGTTAATAAACGAGATTAGCAGGATTCATCCCATCCCACTTTACGTCTTTCTTTCTGTGACCTCTCACCCACGCTGCTGCTAACGGGCTCATTACCATTAGTATTGTAACAACCCTCCAAATTTATTGTCATCATTAGCTAAAGAGTCTTTCATGGCTGCGACCAGAAGCTAACTGTAGCGTTGGCTAGTGCGAGTAGCTAGTCTTCTACTAGATGGAAAGGGAACTAGGTAAATCTGGGAAATGCAATTTTTATTGTTGTAAAGGCAAAAGTAATATTTAAATATTAAGTTAGGTGTTTAGTTCGACACACGGACCATGTACACAGCATATCAAGGTGGGAGACAATAATGGTATTGGTAAAAGCCCAGCGTTGGAATGGAAACCTTTCCAATGTTTTTTCGCGCCTTTCGTCCAAATGAGCATTGCGATAGGCTCCGGCATGACCCCGTGACCCGACGGGGGATAAGTGGTTGACTACGGATGGACGATGAGATGGATGTATGATGAGAGTCCGGCCCTGAGGAAGACAGCAGGATCCAATCATCCTCTGTCCCCACCACCACTACCTCACAAAGACTGCCCTTCCTCCTTTGGCCAGCAGATGCCACTGTTAAAGCATTTAAATCAGATTTTCAATGATGGATTTTTTTGCAATGAAGAGAAAAATATTTAATAAATTGTACTAAATGTTTTTAATGGTTTATTTCAACCAATTAGGAGGTAGAGTGGGTTGTCTAGCAATCGGAAGATTGGTTCTTTGATCCCTGGCTCCTTCAGAAAGTGTGTTGAAGTGTACTTTAGCAAGACACTGAACCCCTAAATGTGCCCCGGGTGCTTCAGCTGCCCACTGCCACAATAGCATGGGTAAAATGTAGAAGAAAATCTTCATTTTTAGAATACAATGACTGATTAAAGTAACTTTCCTTTTATATTTTGATCTCTCCCTTGTTTCCCAAAAATAGAGGAGGAGCAATCTCTGCTGCCTCTATGGACCAGCCTTCTCTGTCCTAAATCATATACAGATAAATGCATATACATCCTGGATACCCCAACAGGAACAGCAATGGACAGGTATTGCCCTTGCTGCTGTGTTAAAATAGGAGGGAGTTCGGAGGAGACCCCTGGTTCCCTTGGCCTTGACGCCGTTTCATTACCTCTATAATGAGCAGACAGGCAGGGTCGCATGGTAGCCAGTGTTGGTTCAGGTGATGAGCTGTAGTCTGTCATTATGCGATTGGAGATCTTTTACTTGCACCGACATTATCTGTCCATGAGAGCAGCGTACAGAGGAGTAGTTATCTTTTGAGTCAACAGCTGTGTCCAGCTATGCAAATTTAAATGGGCATTCACAGATCCTGAATGAAGAGGCAGGTATATGTTCTTAGTGGTTAGAAAGGATGATGAGTTTTATTTTCTTTAAAATGGTTCTAGAAAAGTTGGGACAGGTCGGAGCAGATGGTCAGACAAGCTCCAGCCCAGTCCATCGCCTCCAGGCAGCCACATCATCTGAGGGAATGCTCTCTGGATGACCCTTGCTCTCTGACTGGTGTGGAGGAGAAGGCCGATTGTAAAGTCATGGTAATAATCCACATTACACAGCAAAATGACAGCAGGCACCATCTCTTTTGATATTTTCTGAAAAAGGTTCACCTTAGCAGAACACGAAATCTGGTAATGCCTCCCAAGCATCCATCTATTAAGTGAGATGACCCTACATGGGATCAAATTTACACAATGCATTTCACACAAGAATTGTAATAGAGAATGTTCTTGACGGAGGAATGTTTTGAATTGAAATATTGTTGGCCGATAGTTAAATTGTTCCTTTTGGCTATATTCTCTAAAAAAACTAAAAAAAGGCTTTACCTTTATGATTCACTTCTGCATGAATAAGTGGGTTTAAGATTAGCAAAATCTAACTACATACATACTGTACATAGCTCAGAAGGGAGGGCGGTTGTTCAGTAATTGAAAGATTAGGTGATTCGATCTCTGGTTCCTTCAGGAAGTTTGTTGAAATGTCATTGAGCATGACACTGAACCCATAACAGCTCAATGCAATGGTGACTTGTCCAGGGTGTTTCCTTGCCTTTTGTCCAATGAGCACTGGGATAGGCTCCAGCATGACTCCATGACCTAACTTGGGATAAGTGGTTGATGATGGATGGAAATCTGTAACTAGCTCTGTTAGTGACACCTGTGATAACAGATCTATGAACATTATTTTGACACCAAGCTATTTTCGGTCTCTTTTTTACTGATTAGACTTGAGTATGAAGTGAGAATTAATAGGAGGGAACATTTTCCTTACAAAGCTCAAATTTACAGAGGTTTATTTTACTTGTCATGATTAATCTCCGCGTTGTGGGGGTGGACAGGAACTTGGATGGAGTTTAGCGGATTAAGGTCAGATGCCCTTCCTGATGCCTCGTGGTGAGTTCGAACCCGCAGCCTCTGGTTCATCACTTCTCAAAGCTGTTCTACCACTGAGCTGCTGTGTCCCCCTAAAGCTCATATTTACAACTAGCTTTGAGTTCTGCACAAAGTCAAATTTGAAGGAGACAATTTTCTGACTTTAGGGTCTAAGTCTACATCTATAGATGAGGTTTCCCACCATATATATATATATATATTTCTATCTTTTGTCCGTGACCTTTCACGTCATTCTTGTCTGTAATATCCACTGAGGTGCTTTGGCATGAAAGGTGCTACACAATTTGAATTTGACTTCATTGCAATGATGGGGGTCCCTTGCTGCCAAACACTGTGAGACCCCTTCCCCAATATCACCTTCAATGGAGATTAAGTTGAACACAGCTCAGAGAATACTGTAACATTGGGTCTGTTGTGTTGTTGTCCAGATAACTATCTTCATGACTGCCAATTGAAGCTCAATGTGACGCTGATTAACCCACACAAAGGTCCTGGGATGCCTTGCAGGACCAGGACAACCCCTGATAAGCAAGGCATGGAAGAAGGCCTTGTCACTCGCGTCTGAGTGAACTGACCTGTCCACTTTGAGAAACCAGATCGTGCCCCAGCTCATTTTGTTTCCTTTTTCTTTTTCCGTATCACATTTCTGCTGTTTCCAGTGATAACCTCAAGGTAACTTGAGGTTTATACTATTAGCTTGTTAGCAGTGTTGCTACCTTTGATTAAGAAAGACATAATAAATGGAACAATAGAGGGAGGTCCATTTTACATCTCACGATTACTCCCCACATCATCGGGGTGGACACAGCCTTAGATGGAGTTTGGGGGATGAAGACCAGGTACCCTTCTTGATGCCCTGTGGTGGCTTTGACCCCACAACCTCTGGCTCATCAGTTCCTGAAGCACAAGCTACGGTGCTTCCCCAATAAATGGAAAAGCCTATACTTCTGTCAAGTCATCCATCGATTCATATGTTGACTCAGAATTGGTTATGTTCTTCCTCTGTCGTGTTTTTTTCATGTGGCTAATAATTAATTTAGAATTCATTTAATAATTTACAAGTATTTTGACACCACTTGCAGACTCAGGTCCTTCTCGGAAGTGGTGTTGAAGCAACGCTTCAGAAAAACCCAGATACAGAGATGGACAAGCCTGATTGTGAATTAAGGGGCAGCATAGCTAAAGAGGTATGGTGGTCATCTAGTAATCAGAGATTAGTGGCTGCAGATAGCACATGGAGGTGTGCTTGAGCAAGACACTGAACCCCAAACTGCTCTCTGAGCACTTTGTTAAATGCAGAGAACAAATTACTGTATTATTCCCACATGATATGGCCTGATGGAATTTGCTCTCTGAATTTAACCCATCATATAGTATCAGAGCAGTGAGCAGCCGGCATGTGGCACTCAGGGAGCAGTTAGGGGTTCAGTGTCTTGCTCAAGGACACCTTGACATTCCTTCTGGAGGACCGGGGATAGAACCTGCAACATTCTGATTGCCAGACGACAGTTCTACCAAGAGGTATGTCGCCCTAATGTGGTATGTGGCATTAAAACAATTCTTCAATTATTCTTCTATTATGTGTGTGTTGTATGTATATGGATGTGATACACGATACCTCTGGGCCCCCTCAAAAGAGTCATGAAAAATATGGACCACTTAACCTTATCTCGGTGTAACACAATCCTTGACCCTGTCAAGACACAGCAGCAGTGGTGTACTGGAGGGTATATGCAGGTTCACTGGACTATACCTTCTTCTTTTTCTGTTGATTTACAGTATACTGACATATCAACTAAAAAGCTATTGAGATATATAAGAGAGTACATCTACTTTCTCCTCAGTGATCTACCTCCTCAACAATCACTACACCCAGCACAGCAGATCAAGAGATATGTGGAAATCATCTGTTTCGTAGTAAAAGAATTGAAGAGTGTTTCTTATCATACATACAACAAAATGTCATCTCTGCATTTAACTCATCCTATTGTATAGGAGTAGTGAGCAGCTGCAGCACCTGGGGACTGACCCCAGTTCTTTTGGCTATTGCTTTGCTTTGGGGCACATGCAAGAGTAGTAACCCTAGTATGCATGTATTTTTGATGGTAGGAGGAGACCGCAGCATCTGGAGGAAACCCATGCAGACACAGGGAGAACATGTGAACTCCACACAGAAAGGACCTGCGATGGCCTGTTTCCTGTGTATAAATCCGGTGTTCTCCAACTCTCGTCTGTGTTAAATCTGTGCAGATTACTTCCAGTCATCCAGGTACTACGCTGTCACCAACTGGGTAATTACACACTGTTGGACTGTGATCATCAGGTCCAGTACAGCTGTGTGCGTTTACCTTGTTTGTGGTCCTGTACTAAATGCCATGCATTCTACATCACATAGTTTCTGAATCATACTTTGTGTTATGTGTGTTGAGTGATCCCTCTGGGGAAAATCTCTTTTGGCTCTCTGTCAGGGGCAGACAGAGCAGAAGCACATAGAACCAGGAGGGACTCCAACGTCTTGCTCAGAACCAACCATGTGAAGAGTCTTTGAGGAAACCTAGTGATGGTGAACAAGAGCCAGCTTCAAGAGATGAGGTAAGGGTATGAGAATGTTGAAATGTGTGGGAGTAGAATATACTGTTTGGAGGATAAAAACCTAAACACAATTGAACTACCTAAGCTAAAAATGCAATGAAGTCTGAAGGAAGAGTCGAGGTTTCTTTGGTTTTAAACACTTCTCAAGTGTGCTCTGTAAATCAAGTCATTTGAAGGCAAACCCACTTCCGTCATTGTGCCTCTCCCTGGAAACTTGGTCTCACCAAGGAAATGTGCTGCCAGGACGGCGGCTGCCCCAGTTCTGAGGCACTTTATGAGGACAATAGTAAACTTTAAGGCCTTGTCCAACTGGTTACTCTAATTGAAATATGACCATGGGGTGTAGACGAGTGCAGGATGCCAGAGGAAGCAGACAGGAGGGTGGAATCACTCCATACTGCGTAAATTTAAGAGCAGGGCCGGGCATTCAGCCAGACAGGGTGGCCGTGCCCTCTCCGCCTACTTCAAGTGTATTGCTGGCATATCCTCCATCAGTAATTCTAGTCATACATGGTCAGTTAAGTTAATGAGGACAAATTTGTGCTGTAAAACTTTCAAACTTGTAAAGAACCAGATTGATTGTCCTGTAGGGGCAGCATGGTGGCACAGTGGTTGGTACTGTTGCCTCACAGCAAGGAGATCCACGGTTTGAAGCCTATCCCAGGTCTTTTCTGTGTGGAGTTTATGCGTCCTCCTACGCAATATGATGGGTTAAATGAAGGGAACAAATGTCATTGTATGTATATGCAATGATAAAACAATACAGCCTTGTCTGTACCAGAGCATGTTCCTTACAAGAGAATGTTACTCTTGAAAAGCAATAAGAAATGTTAGAGGTAAATTCAGCACTCTAATAAAATACTATGACTACATGATAATAATAATCTTTATAGGGACAATGCATATTAAAGAACATTCAGATTATAAATATGCCATTTAACCTCCAGGCTAATTTTCATCTGATGTCCCAAGCAATTAGGAGATCAGTGTCTTGCTCAAGGACACTTTGACAAACTTTCTGAAGGACTCGGGAATAGACCCACCAATCTTCTTACTACTAGACAACCGCCCTACCCCCTGAGCTATGCCACCCCTACAAAGTATTTTCTCTACACGTGGTGACGCGTTACAATGCAAATCTGTTTTCATTTATAGACCCTCCCAGAAGCAATACGTTTCTGCGGAACGTCACAGGAACGGCAGCCCACGTCTGGATGCTCTCTTCATTACTATTCTATGTGGCTGTCTGGTTCCATTGAAAACATGAGTCCCGTCCTGACTGATAGTGTAAAGCTTGTCTATAAATACATCACGGTCACATTCTTACTCTTGTTGGCAAAGTTGTTGAGGGAGGAATAGCCCTGCTTTATCCTGTTTGTTTCCACAGTTTAAAATAGAGTGTGAGCGATTGGAAGCTTTTGAAGAAAGTTCATCTCAATACATAATCAGTGGTTAGGTGTTTTTATTTGTTGCAGCCTGCTGAAAGGGAATCGTAAAATGATTTTCAAACCTTGTAAATTGAAAATCTCTTTCTAAAATACCCATAGCTATATTAGCCATACCAGCTAAAGGTTTCCTAGGACACATATAAGAGTATACATTATACAGAATCTTGAGTTTCAGAGTTCTCAGATTTTATTAGGTGGCAATTCAGCATTGCATTGATATTCACTTTCTCTCACATGAGAAAAGGTGTGTTGTGTTTCAGAGTTAAGATAAGTGTTTGGATGGTCTTATATACTATTGCATTTTAAAGGTGACCAATGAATTTAGTTGGAGATGGACATAGAATTGTAAATATCTTCCTTATTGCATATTGCTGCAGTATGTAACTGTAGACTAGGCTGTGGGCAAACGTTCTTATCTTTACAAACAATGCTCAGGTAATCAAAGGTTTTTCTCAATCCACCTTTAAGACTAAAGATTGTGTGCACGCATCCTTCCATGGGGTTCTTTGATGTAATGTTGTCATGTACAAAAATTTAGTAATTTTTTAAAATTTTAATAGAGAAAAAGATTCCCTTTTCAGTCCCACAAGGGAAATTTTGGAATTATCTGTATTTTAACCCATCCTATTGCATAGGAGCAGTGAGCTGCCACTATATGGCGCTTGGGGAGCAGTTAAGGGTTCAGTGTCTTGCACAAGGACACCTCGACATGCTTTCTGTAGGACTAGGGATCGAACCTGTAACTTTTTGATTGCCAGATGACCGCTCTACTCACTGAGCTTATGCCGCCCCCCAATTATATAAACATGGGATTATTTTGAAAAAAAGATTACATGGGCTCAAAATAAGTGACTAAAAGTAATGATGTTATAATTTTATTAAGAAACTACTTAACAATAAATTAACTCTACCTCACTTCTGTTTTCCTCACAAGCTTCAAATCTCATGCGTTTCCCACCCCTATTCATAGAAAATGCTGGTAGGCAGCCAATTAAGATAGATTAAAATCCAGAAAAAAACAGGGATAAGACAAAGATCACCAGATCACAATGTGAAATCTAAAATCACTGGGAAAATTAACGTACTAGATGGACATTCTTGACGTCAAGCCTAGTTAATCCAAAACAACCCTGAGCAATAATCTTTGTAAACATTCCCACAACCGCTTTAAAAGAAAATGATTAGGAAACTGAAACAGAGAAAACCTCTCAAGATGTGATATATTCCCCACCCTTATGAACATATACTAATTCATTTTATAGGCATGCTTGTGTTTACATACTCGTATATGTTGCTATGGTTAAACAGGATATTAATTTGGGAAGTTTATATCGATCTTAAGAAATTCTTATGATCCTTAATTGTAACAACTTTGTAACATTGCTTCATTTTCTAGAGGGTTTTTATATAGGCCTTTATTGTAATATTTTGCATTAGATTGTGGAGTGCATTTATCGGTTGCAGCAGCAGATGTGTTGGAGAGGGCTGACAGCTGTTCTGCTTATTGAGAACAAGCCAAGACAAAAAAAGAGGAGTGGTTAATCTTTGACCAGTGTCTGGATCAGTCTGCACCATTCAGCTCTCTTCTTGGTGATGTAGGCTGGAGTGATGGTTTGCGCAGGAAGATGGGGGGAGCTCTTCACCCTGGCCTTTTCACACAACGCTTCAGCATTACAGATAACATACATGCCACAGTCATAGCTGTTCTGCTGTGATGGACAGGGCTCCTCCACAAATAGCGCTTTTCTCCTTGTTCCCAGGAAAGGCTCAAGCTTACTTGCGATTTTTTTTGCGTGTAGTGAGTTGCCCCCATTCTGGGAGTCATAGTGGGCAAAGTGGGCAGAGTCATGGTAGTAGACTAGCAAACTCCAGTGGGAGCCCCCTGCAGTTTGGTTAGAGTTGTCATTGACAGCAAGGAAGACCCATCTACGAGAAGCCAAATCAAGCGGCTCAAGGAACAGGGCTAACTCCTCTGGACAGGAAGCACACTTTATAAACTGGGTGACCTCTGGGCTGATAAAGATGATGGTATCACCCAGGCCTTTGAAACGCTCGCTGACAAAGTACTCGAAGGCAAAGCCAATGACCTGATCATTGAGCCAGTTAGGCCCCTCCAGTAAGGCCACATCCGAGCGACGCAGGAGACTGTCCTGATAACTCAGCACTACAGGGTCCATTCTTAAAGACAGACAGGTGGGATCAGTCTGAAAGATATGGAGGAACAAGTCAAAACGGAGTTAAAAATACAAGACTTCATAAGCTAATTCATCACATCCCAATCAGTGACATTACAGCATTTGTCTAGGATACTTTGAAACAATGCTGCATATAGCCTGCCACCTCAATGATATTGTGTTGAGGAAAAAAGGCAGTGGAAGTCACTTATTCATACTTTTAAGATAATATATCCCTTTATTAGTCCCACAGGGGTAAATTACGGTGTTACAGCAGCAAAGTGGAAAGCACAGTAAGAGAGGCATCAAATCTAGAACATGATATGTAACATCAATTTAACAAGGGGAGAAATGTGAATTTTGACATGTTACGGAGACGTTACAGGATTGCTAGGTTTATTAATGGGTGTCACTTTAAGAAGCCAAAGTAAGCGAGGTGGGACTGCAATGTCACTTTTCACTGCAGTGCGTTTGGATCTGTCCGTTTACTGACCGATACACTGGACGCACTCGGCTAGGCAGGGCAGTTCGAGTAGTAGGCACTAGCAACTCTTGTCCAATCTGACCAAAGTAAATTCGGACACATCGGATCGGTAACATGTCTCAAAACGTGTGGAGTGTTTTACAACCTAAATAAATCTCGTTATATACACTTGATGTAATACCACATACCTCACAAAACACATTAATCTAAAACCTCCAGAAAAATTAAATCGCCTTTCCTCATTGCTGTCAGACGTAAACCGCTCCACGACCGTAAACGCTTCGCGACAGTAGTAGTGCATGACAGCGGAGGGACCTGAGCGCATTCGAACCAATAGAAGTCGTTTGTTCGTCGTCCAGGCTACATTTAGCCAATCACAACAAGCCTTTGTGGTGATTGAAGCACGTCTGTCATCCGGGTCCTCAAACTGCATAAGCTAACCATGCTAAACCGTCCTTTCACACTTACAAACACAACAAAAAGTGATCAACCGTCAAAATTATGCTGAGTAACATAACGCGTTAATGTCAACACCCCTAACTCTCCGCAGAGCTGAGGAAAACACAATCTACGTGATTCTTAACGTTACATTTGAGCGTTAACCGAAGGCGTGTTTACCCACCACTCACTTCCTCCTTTGTCTTCTTCTTCGTGCGGATTTGACGTCGCTTGATGTTTTGTCCCCGCCTCCTTCCGACATGAACGCGCACAGCGGCAGCAGTGATTAGCAAGGCGAGAGAGGCTCCGTAGTCCGGACTTTTCGCCGAGCGTCACCCTGTGAGCAGAGGCTCCCTCTATTCTCTCAATGGTTATCCAACTGACACGAAGAAAAATGGAGAAAACGTGCCACCAGCTCCACACTGTCACCGGGATTCTCTGATAGTGGAGCTCTTTAAGAGAACAAACAAGAACGCTACTTCATTATAGTGGAATACAGACAATTAAAGTCTTTTTTTTGCATCTGTGCGTCTGACGAGCGATACCACCCCAACATCCTGAAAGCGACGAGTCGGGGCGTCAGTCCGGCTGAATAAAGCTTCAAAACTCACATCTCCAGGTGAGAGGTATTGATGATAAGATTGTTAGTATGTCCAGAGATTTGTAGGCTGGCTTAAACCGGACAGGGGCTTTTGCGATGGTATCCGCAAATACTTTTTTTTTAACCCCACCATGACACACAATTGTCATCTTCTAATTCTGTTCACTACGAGAATCTCTCGGGAGTGTCCATTTTTAAAAGTTTTTCAGCTCTAATGGTGATCTTTGTTTGAATAGTCGAGGTGTGTGCGTGTGATTGGAGGTGTGGGGTGTGTAAAGTTTAGGTGGCTGTTCTGGGGGTGTATGTCAACAGTGGATCTCAAAATTGCTCATATGTACTTTTTGGTTTAGCTCAAAACGAGCTCAAACAAAATCACTACAGAGGCTGTTTTACAGTTCTTATTTTAATATTTCACCCATAGTAACCCTTGTAGCAGTAATGCACCATTTCACCAACCAGGACGTATTCCCCTATGATGAATCCGTAAGCAACAATGAGGTCTGGGATGGCTAAAGTGACTTGCTCTACTGGGGCTGGGTTAATGTCTCCATGTATTATTTGGTGGAGGTCAGCCGGAACTGCTTACAATGCAGCGAAGGCAACTCAGACTGCAAAGCAGCTAGAATTGAAGAGGGAGGTCTGATGAGGTGAAGAAGCTGCTGAATCATGGGGCCTTGCTTCAAGAACTTACTATATGTACCATGACCCATACAACTGCAACATCCTACAACTACAGCGTCAATCTGTGCGACAGCGGTTCCTGTTACTTTGCAAATAGCTGAAAAATTGGGCTTTTGCAATTGTGCCAGCTGATCATGAGGCTGTGTATAGATGGATGTTTGGTCAATCTGTTTATTTTAAGTGATGCAAATGAGCGAGAAGACACTCAAGATTACAGTGGTGGCTTTTTATTCAGTAAAGTTTTTCTGAGCCCTTGTACCGCTTTTAGATCTGCCCAGGTGATGAGAGCGGAGTGGGCCTGCCCTGCTGGAATGTGGGGTCTGAGGAGACACAGCTGCCAGTGTAGCATGAGAGACAGCCCTTGCCAAGACTCTTAACAACTGGTCGCTTTCGACATCTGATACCTCACAGGCCCCCACGTCCACTATTTCTGAATGACAGGCCCCTGTATGTATGGCATGGGGCTGGATTTGGAAAACAGTGGGCATTCTTTGAAACGGGTTAAAGAAACCAGTTGGCGATTATTCTGTGATCACATTGTAGTTGATTAGGGACTGGCTGCATAGACGTAGATGGAGAAAGTGATTAGATAGCAGCTACCATGGCCTTGTGTTTTAGACTGAAGTGTGGCTTTGAGAGACAGTTTAGGCTAACCACTCCGCCCCTTTTAGAGGGCAGACTATCTGATGCCCTGATGGTGCAGGGAGAGCAACATCACTGCAGCTGAAATGCTCAGTCATAAAATAAATATGCAGAGTAAAAATAACCCTTCCCCTATATATAGCCCAGAGGTCTTCTTGATGCTGAAATATGCATGCAGTCAACCGAAATGTTATTTTCTAGTGTTGTATAATATTCTAAAAATATTTCATTTAAAGCATGCATCTTTAACAATATAATGAGGCAAGTGAGAAAAGATAGCTACTGTTGAGCAGTGGTGGAAAACATACTGATCTTTGTCCAAAGCTGACCCTGCACGACACCATCCTCCGTTTGGGGGATGTTTTTAGTATAATCATGGCCAGTCATTTTCCACACTCTGGTCTCATGGCTGTATCACTCGCAGGCTGTGTGCTATTATTTTCATCTGCCAATGGAAAGGTCATCTAAAGTGAACTTCTACGGCCATAAATTGTTGGAAAGAATGACACGCTAATGACAGCGGCTCGGCAAAAATAGTGCAGCATTTTTGGTGATAACGGTTAACTTGTGGTCATATTGTATTCTTGTGGTTAAATCTACCAGCGAAGCAAGCTGCCTTTCTTGGAAATCCAGTAACGTCATGTCGAAACCTCTGGGAATCCATGCATTTCAATGAGGACCAGACATTTATTTCCAAATGGCTAGCAAGCGAGTGAAAAATGGGGTTTTTGCTCCCCATTTTTGGAGTTGGGGAGGCTTATTCTTGTTTTTATGTTATCAAATGAGTGAAAAATGACTACTTCATGTAAATAGGATGTGTTATATCTGTACGAAATACGGATATTATTTAATTTAGTCAAAATAGGAGGTTCTCAGACATGGGGACAAGTCCATGAATGCTGGGATGGCATCAAGCACTTTACCTGTGCTCCATGCATAGAGTTAGTGGTTGTGTCAGGAACTGCATCCTATGTACAATTTAGCCACATCAGTATGCAGATTGAAAATACCATACCAGATTGATCCAGGGTAAACAATGGCTGCCATTGGTGCTGTGCCCTCACAGGGTACCAATGGAAGATATAAAATCTGCTGTGGCAGCCCCTGAAACAGGTGTTAAGCCGAAAGAAGAAGTCTGAACAGGAGCTTCTCAAAATGAGCCTATTGATAGACATTAAAATAAAACAAGGTACACATTTTTGTTTTCGCACCAACTAAAAGCCTACCTACCCATGATCTATGTGTTGAAGAACATGCTGATTTATAAGTTGGGGTAAGCTTCCTGCCCCTAATGCCAACAGCGATTAAAAGTCAAGTTTTTCAGATCTTCTTCTAGTTCTGACTGTGGGGTTAGAAAATTGACTTTCAAGGCCTGTTGAATAGAATTCGAATTGCTTTTCTTGACAAAACATATTAAGAATACCACAGACATTCCTGGCAGTACACACAGACCTCAGTGTCGCTGAAAACATGTTGAATGTTTCATATCTGCTGTTTTCTCATGTTAATCAAAGCAACCATCCTCTCTGCTCTTACCAGTGCTTTCCATGCTCAGAAAGCTCCAGCGAGGATCTTTTTGATTTCTTTATTTCCTTTCCTGCCTTCAGCCACTTAACATGATCTCAAAATGAGTAAGACCCCAGTACCAGTCCCTGCAGCACTTAGCCCCAAACTGGTTAGCAGCAGCAGCTTGGGGCTGTGCGATCACATGGTCGGGAGATGATGAAAAGTGTTGTGGCCTCATGATGGGATTGTATGGCGTAAGTGATTGGCATGCATATGAAGTCATTAAAGAGGAACCTGCTTGTGTTGCACTGAACAATGCCCCCCTTTCTTTAGTAGCCCATTATATACGGGAGGCTTTGGCCTGAAAGGCTCAGCTTCCCTGCATTTTGCATTTCCCCTCATTAACTCTGCGGTGTCAACAGTAGCTGGGGTTTGATGGATAGAGAAGTGATAGCATGATTTTTGTTCCTTTTTTGCTTTTGTTTGGTTCTGTGGACCTAAAACTGGATTGATGTGTTCCTCTTTTGAAAGCATTAATAGGAAGGGATGCTTACTGTGAGTGGGAAATACTGATCTGGTTGTGAGCTGTGTGTATAGGCCCCATGCCTTTTCTAAGGTTTTTGTCAATACAAGCTTTCGGTATGTTCTGTCCTCGATAGCTTTGCTTCAGACAGATTCAAAGTGCCATATTGAAGCTATTTGGTTGAGAAACCCCCATTGTTATGTAGTTTGTGCTTGAACAATCACAGGAAGCTAGAGGTCCACATAGAGAAAGTGATTCCTAGGAAAGTCAGACTTCAGAACCTTTAGTTGGTCTCACCTGCTGCCTTATCAGCTTGTTCATTGGCTCCTAATCATCCTGCCGTTTGATGCACAGGATCCTGAAGAGGAAAGATGAAGATGTACTCTGTGATTAGGTGGAATTGTGTGTGCGTCCGGGAAACTTGCATGTGTTTACAATTGACTCCTGGCTTTGTACGCCTCACATGGACATGAACTGAAAAGAAGTCAGAACATGTAAAATGAGGGTCTGTGGCTCACAGACTTCAGAGCGAAAATTCGATGGGAAGAAGCTTCCACCAACGTTCTTCCCGGAGCACCCTTCAGATCTGACAGCCCCTGCTTAGAAAAGACCTGTCGTTTGATTCTCTGACAACTCTGCAACGTCCTGTAGGTTGATGCCTCATTTCACAGCCTCACTGTTCTGTGCACAAGGGTTTTAATTGACAGTTTTCCTGCATAATCTTTGCATGACAGCTGCCACCGGTCAAGACTTAAGCTGTTTGACAGCTCACAGATCTGTGGGGCATGTGACACGGACTCGGCAAATTACTGTGGCTCACACATACAAATATTCATTCATTTCACGTATAGAATGAGACTCACCGAGTGTGTTGGGGACAGTTTGACCAAGGCTGAAAGGGGCTGGAAGCAAGAGTTCAGATTTGTATTTTGTGTGTGTGTGTGTGTGTGTGTGTGTGTGTGTGTGTGTGTGTGTGTGTGTGTGTGTGTGTGTGTGTGTGTGTGTGTGTGTGTGTGTGTGTGG
>OMLC01089454.1:0-29284 GCA_900302585.1 Regalecus glesne
AGGCAATTGAACTAAAGATGGCAGTTAAAGATCAAGCGCATATGTTCTCTCCGTAAAGAGCAGGACATCTCATTTAGATGACAGGTTGTCCTGTCTTGTTACTCTCTGTCTGCACCGTGTGAGGCTGACACGATTATAATGTCGTTGTGCTAGCATGATGACGATAAAGTTCATGAGTCTTAAAGATGTGAGCAAATGTGTTTGTGTGTTCGTCTTCAACTGGAATCTGTTTGGCAGACAGCAGACAACACACACTTGCATGCCCACACACACACACACACACACACACACACACACACACACACACACACACACACACACAGGGTCACAGCAGCGGGCAACAACTGGGTGTGATGAGGATTTCTGCATGATTCATTTATTCATTTAGTTCCCGGTGGACTTGGATGAAGGCGTGATGATGTTCCTGCCACGCTGACATTTTCCACTGGAAACCAGGTCATTAAGCCAGGGTACACGCAGAGCCAGAGGGAGGAGGCCGCTGCATTCATCCATTACACATGATGTCTGCTATGGCAGATGAAAATGACCAGACTGTGCTGCAAATTGTGTTTGTATCGGTGTCCCGAGTCGTGTTTTCCACACATCTGCAGCCGTGACGGCCTCTGCAGTCTTCTGACAGGCCTGTCCGTCAGGGCATGGATGGAGGGGAGAGAGGCCTCCTCTGACGGGTGCACTGAGAGTCACTGGGGTTTTCTACTAGCCATGTTTCTCTAGGGAGTTCGCAGGGTTGTAGGGTTCGATTCGGGTGTCTGCTTGGGATTGATGTGGCTGAATAGCCAAATCCAGCCATCAGAAGGTGTGTCCTGTTAAACTATGGACACACATTAAAACAATCAGCCGCCAGGGCCTAAGTTCAGCCACGGCGGTGCAGTGGTCACCATGTTACCTCACAACCAGGAGGTCCTGGGTTCAAATCCTGTCCCAGGTCCTTTCTGTGTGGAGTTTTTCATCTTCTCCCCCGTGTCTGTGTGGGTGTCCTCCAGATGCTCTGGTTTCCTCCCATCGTCATGAAGACATGCTTGTCAGGGTTAATACTCCTGCCTGTGCCCCTGGAGTTGGTGCCTGGGTGCTACAGATGCTCACTGCTCCTGTAGAATGGGCTGGGTTAAAGGCAGAGAACACGTTTCTTGGCATGTATGAACAATGACAGGTAAAGAAAGTTTCTTCTTTTTTGCATCACTGTCTGGCTATGCGTCCAGTTCATCCTCTACATCCCAGAAACAAGAAGCAAAAACATCCCCGGATGGATAGAGGATGAGGCTTCGGAAGAACAGAAAAGCATCGTGTTTTCTGACCATCGGCAGCTCTCTGTTCTCCCTGGGCATGCAGAGAATATTGGCACGGTTTTATACGTTTGACAATTTCACCTAAGATTTCCCTGTCGGTCACAATAACACAACAACCTCGCCAGCAACAGCAACCATTTTCGGCCTTCTCGTGCTGATCGAAGAAGAAGAATCCCTCCCCCAAAATAGAGGGGGAGGTGAGAGGTCGTGGGGCCAGCATGGCGTCTGAAAAGGCCTGTAAGTGTTTTGGTGGATGGGTGGTTAACATTCACATATAACCTGGAGTCAAAATAACTGTGGGGCTTCTGTTTTGATAAGGAAATGTGGTGCTCAGGGGGGGGGCAAACATTTTAAGTGAAAGGATCAGCACAGAGACCTTCCCTCTAGCAATCTACTGCCATGGGCCCGGAACTGATTTAGAGCAGATGGAGTTTGAAGCAGTAAAACCTTACGATCATCCAAGATGAGATTGTCTTATGGCACGACCCAGAGTGATTGGGATCAGTGTCAATTTTATTGGCCAATTTACTCGTGCGCTTGAGGAATTTGAATCCAGTTACAGCAGCTTCTAGTACTTACATAAACCCCTCACAAAAAAGAAGCACGAGAAATAAATGCAACAATAAAGAGAATACTGTAGGTAAGTGTGTGTGCACAGCAACTATTTCAGTAATATAAAGTGACTTGTGGCTAAATAGTTAATAACTTATGCTTACACATTTTGTCAAATATATATATAATGATTATATACTGAACTGAATAATAGAGTTAGAATTCTGACAATAACTGTGACGGGGAAGAAGGAGATCCTGGGTTCAGACCCCAGATTCTTTCTGTGTGGACTTTGCATGTTCTCCCCGTGTCTGCTTGGGTTACTTCCTTGTGCTCCAGTGTCCTCCCACCATCACAGACATGTATGTTGGGGTTAATACTCCTACCTGTGCCCCTGAGTAAGGCAATAGGCAAAAGAACTGGAGTTGGTCCCCAGGCACTGCAGCACCTCACTGCTCCGGTGTGAAAGGACGGGTTAAATGCAGAGAACATGTTTTATTGTATGTACGCACAGTGATGAATAAATAGCCTCTTCTTTCTTCATCCAATAATTTGTAACTATTATGTCCATTACTCTACCATGCTGTCAAGGGTTTGTAAGAGAAATGGAAAAACTGTTCCTGTATTCACAAATCTACCTGCAACCGACGGTATGAGGATATTAATGAGGATATTAATAAGGATATTACTGTCTGTACTGTCCACACCTTTTCATCTCATTTCCTGGTTTTATTCCGCCCCCTACTGGCCTTTTAGGGTGTCAGTCTTCACCAGCATTTATTTTTTATTTGCCACTAGATGACGCTGTTTGACCACCAGTCATCGCTTGAACGCATGGCGGCCGTTCGGGTGCTCTGGAGCAAACCTCTCCATGGTTTCGTGGATATCCAACACTCACATACTTGCTTCACTGTTCTAATATATTTGACTTGGAAGTGTGTGTGAACTCTCCTTTCGGGAAATTCACCATAGCTCAGCTAACATGACGGCTCTAGGTTCATCTGCGTCCACTGAAACTGAGAAGGTATCTTACCTGGCTGCTAGCTAGCTCAGCCTTCATTCCACACAATCACAAGCCATGGACGTTATGTAGTATTAGTATTAATTATGAGCCACTTAGGCTCCTCCTTTCTATTCACGGTCATTGTGATTTAAGTTCAAGTTCAACTTGATTGTCAAGTGTATTACAATACAATGGAATTCTTGTGCTCTGACTTCTCTCCCTCCACATAGGGAATACCCCTCACTGAGACAACACGGCAGACGTCCATAGAGAATGAAGTCTTACATTACACACCTTATATTCAGTACACGACAACCATACAAACTCCACAGGGGTGAAGTTTGACCTCCTGGCATTCACTTTGAACCAGTTGTTGTGCTTCTGTGCCAGCAGAGCTGTAGAGAGAGGGTTTCACCGCTGCTTCATTACATTTCTACTCGTTTACGTGCATTGTTATAGCTGCTCGATTGCACATTTGCATGGAGACATAGGCTGCCCTTCATTTCTTTTATGAAATAAACTGAAAACTATTGAGTTTATGAGAAACACAACATGAGGTCAAACTGGGTTCACATCTACCTGACCTTCATAGCTTGTTGGAGGCCGATTGTGACCGTCCTAGCATAAGCGTAGCACTTCTCATGGACGACTGGACACGGTTCTATACTGGACACGACACACCACATCCTCCCATAGCAGCGTGGACTAGTCTGTATGTGCAAAAGGGCTTTCAAAGAGCCTAAAAAGGATCACGGATAAATATCTTTCCGATCATTTAATCCGTGGCTTCATTCAGTGAAAAGTGTCTGGCAGCATGCTGTAGAAATAAGATAGCATCCTTCACATCTGCTTGCTGCACTAAAGACCCTCGATGAGGACGGGGTTAATTCACAGCTCATTAGTAAGTTAGTGATTCTTGGCTCATTGCATGTATTAGCTAAGCTCATGGGCTGAAAAGCACAAAAGTTAGTTCAACTTTACCTCTGATGTAACCAAAGATCTGCCCGACGACGACGATTAGCAGCAGATGGAAGATGCACTCTACTCCCAAGCCCGGGCCAACTGTGGAAGGTTTAAATCAAACACATGCTTATCTGGACTACTTTGTTGATGCTGGATATCTCCTTTTATGAGGGGCACTGTTTTCAGTTTGGACTCTTACATAAGGCCGCTGTGTTGAATGGGTGTCTGGTGGACATCCTCCCTGATCTCCTCTGCTCAGCGTCCCGGCAGCTCAGCCCCCACAGCCAGCCCTGGATGGATGGAGAGACAGACGGACAGATACATGCACAGACATAGACAGACTGATAGATTCAGCTGATGTTTCTTGAAGGATTTGAAAATGTCCTTAAAATGTTGAAATTAGCAGCAGTGGAACTGCCATTAAGAGGCCATGCTGTGTGTGGTGGTGTTGATAGTGAAGATATAGCTGCTGCTGATGGTACAGAGATGGGGGGGCAGTACCTTTGGTAGTGGTCCTCATAAACATCCGTCCCCCTTGGTCTCATATCAAGGCCTGAGGATACCAAGCTGCTGGTTTTCCATTACTTTCAGTGTCTAGCGTCCATGTGGACCATCACCTGTCACAGCCAGCCGTGTGCTGTGGGCGACAGCAGCCCCCTCCTCTGCCCCGAGCTCTTCAATGAGGCCCTGGAAAGAGCTGAGGACCAGAAATACACCAGCTCTCTGTCAAAACACTCCCTTTGCCTCTCACAGCAGACGGACACACCCACATACACATCAGGGTAGCAGGGTGTGCATCTCGCCAGTTCCTCCCCCGGTGCCGCATCTCAGCAGGTCTGAAAATAACCCGCGTCTCTGAGGTTAACCCATCCACACCCCCGGCCAGGGCTTCATTCAGTCCACCCACAGCTGGAGTGGATGTGTATTTTGTCTGTTTATTTAGAAGCTCGACCTCAGCTTGAAAGTCTCTCCAACTCCCGTTTCTTGATACCCGCTGTTGTTGCGAAAGAGAGAGAGAGGGAGAGAGAGAGAGAGAGAGAGAGAGAGAGAGAGATCCATCCAGTTCAGAGCCCACATAGCTGGCTGATGACTCACAGGACTGACTCTCGTTGTGAGATCGAAGGTGAACTCACCTTTTCACTGACAAAGACTGAAAGAGGAGAGGCGGGACGGAGCAGAAGAGGAGGCCGGAGGGGGGCTTAGCTCATAGTTTACTCTGTACAGATATGACATAATGCTCTCACACAGGTGCTACACCCTGGAGACACAGGCTGAAGTTTGCCTTCGGTTGCTACAACTCCTCACTCCTTATGACATCAGCCTAACTCATGTGAGAACAAGTTGCTTCTTGCTTTGGAGACAATCCAGTGCGATACTGTAATCGGTGTCCGCTTCACCACGGAGCTGTGGCCTGGAAAGTCCAGAGGCCTTCATCCATCTGACTTAAAGGTACAAACTGCAGCAGGACGCGTCCCCACGACATGAGGCCCAGGATGTCTCCTGCCATCGGGTCAACCATGCTGCCCACAGTTACGGATTGTACCTTTAAAAATCAGATAATCGCCTCAGATCTGAGTCCAAATGTCAAAGTGCCAAGGGGAAATATCAATATCATAGTCAATTATGGATGCACTCATGCAATCAGTGAGCAGATTACTTTCCAGCATCAGGCTTTACCGTATGCAGTATGTACATCGATTTTCCCTTGCTGCAATACTCAGGCCTTATCCGGCATACAAGCTGTTGACAGCAGATTTCAGATGTCTCTGCCAGGGGGTCTCTCCTCCGATACCAAAACACGATGCGACATTCTTTCTGTGACAAGCAGTCAGAAAAACCCAAGTGAGACCAGAGACATGTTATCTGAACTCTTGACTGTTCTTGTTGCTTCACTGAGCCTCTTGAAGCCAACATGTAATGATACAAAAAGTCACGGCCTACTGTACTTCCGCAAAGCTACACTTTGTTACCATTCCCCAAAGCAACCACATGTGGAGGCTTCTTTTTTCCATTGACAAGGAGGAAGCCCCCGGGTGAGATAAACACAGATGACCCAAACCTCCCGCTGTCATGAGGTGTACTCCATCTCTCCTTTCTCATGCAGTGGAAACACTTAAGTCATCCATTGCTCCCCATCAGGGTTTTTTTCTTTACTCTCTGTTCTTTTCGTCTTTGCAGCAGCTCGATTCACCGCAATGCTCTGGCACAGGAAACCAAGAGAGGGATGGAGTCATACATTGCATCACTTCTCAGGCATGTGCAAACAATCACAGAAACTGGATTCAATTAGAGGACACATACACACACGCACACACACACAGGCCTTTTCCACCAACCGAAGGTCTGCTCTTATAATCATCATCATCATGAGAACTTGAGTTTTGGCCATAGGGTGTGCACAACTCCCAGCTTTATATTAGCAGCTGGTGTTTTTTTTTAGTACCCGCGTTATAGATCTTGCTAAGTATGATTAATGATACTTCATTTGTAGGGGAAACATCACATGCATTAACAGAAAATAAACCAAAAAAAATAAACCAAAAAAATCAAACTCTGTGGGACCAAGTATGTAAAAAACGTGTATTGTTGAGGAGGTCATATTCAACAGTACCTTCCCCCAGTTCTGTGGTTTTACAATAGCATGGATTCTCTCTTTGAGAGACTAGACCTGGATGCTTAAGCAGTAAAAAAACAACAACCCAACAAAAAAACATTAAGTAGTGTCTTGCTTACACTTGTGTATTTGTGCCCTTTACATTTGAGATGACATTTCATAATGCACGATGAATACAGACTGTAAGATCACAGGATATGAACAGTGTGAAGCAAAGAGGCAGTCCCATTAAGCAGATGACCCATCAGCAAAGGAAAGTAAAGAACAAAACAAATTAGTGGAAGAGGGAAGGAGAGAGAACACGGGAGCAGCGCATCGAAAGTAAAATCCACAGCACTGAACCATTGTCTGAGGAATGTAGAGATTAAGATAAAAATACAGATTTGGTCAATGGGAGGTATGAGTGCACGCCAACATGTTATTCCTATTAAGATACATTAACAGTAAATACAAGTTTCAAGTAACTGTTGAATTCGTCCTGTTGTGCCCATCTTAGGCAAGCCAGAGCACCCAAGACGCTTCATTCTCTTGCATAATGAATGACACACCTCCACGAAGATCATGCTGTGTGAGGGCAGATGGGTTTGTGAGCTTGTGTTAAAGGCTCACATCTCTGCAAGGCCTGTTGGAAACCCTTTCCATATAGGTGCAGATATTCATAAAAACAAGTAACAGGTAGCTGCAACCTGACAAGCAAGTCAGGGTTCACAAGACAGAAATAAAAATCTGCTGTGCCATTCCTTTTTCACATCTCATCATGAAATATATGATTTTAACATATTCCTTTATACAGTGATGGCCCACAAAGAGGAAAAACAAGTGTACTGGGGCAAGGTGCAAGAGGAAAACAGAAAGTGATTCGATGCACTAGACATTTACAGATCATTGTTATGAACTCACAGACTATTGAATGGCTACCCAACAGTCCAAGAGTTTGATATAAAGAGACGACAGCATCAGATGAAGCAAGCACCTAGCCTATCAGACGTCTGGTATAGATACATTTAAGTGCTGCATAGGCTCGTCTTTGGCATGGTTGCATGTCGGAGAAGCCAAATGGTAGAGAAAACATTAAACAACAAGATCACAGCTAAGACAGCAAATCCGGGTCAGTGCTTCTTCAGACTAGAATGGACTTCATATCCTGTGGTCCGGTCTCACTTTTACAAGGTTCAAAATGAGCAAAGTCTAGTTCCTTTATTAACCACTGAGCTGCGGGAATGAACAGTGATATTAAAAACCAAACTCTGAACCGTATCAAAACAAGAGCTTCAGTCAGAATAAAACACTACGGACATTTTAAGACTTTCATGCACTTTATGCCAAAGAGCTGAAAAAACAAAAACCTTGTTTCAATATAGCATCTTAACAAGACAAACGGAACCTTTTCCTAAATGCTATCTGACCAACATGTGAAACCAGTGCCAAACAAGCGATTGCACAATGCAACCGCACACACACAGTTACAAACGCTAGCTTATCTACAGGTCTAGCTGTTTTGGCCAACGTGCAGCTCGCTTCAAAAGGCAACCCCCCTCTTAGCTAGCCCTGCAATCCACCCTGCCTCCAAGCTAAGCCAAGCACTACCAGCACACATCATCCCTCTGCTGCAGAAGAAACAAAGAACATCTGTCTGTTCAGTCACAGTACAGCTGAGAGTTGCTACTTTCCACTGCTGTTTATATGTCAAGTGAGAGAAATGTGTGCTTTCTATAGTTGTACAGTGAATTTGCATGGTTTGCATGATACCAGCAATGGCCCAGTATTTACCATTTTAGGGGCACCAGTTAGCTGGAAAGGGTGGATGGAGGGTTGGGGGTTTGCTTAAGCCTGCTTGTGCTCACTTTAACTTTCATGAGGAAAGACACAAGCTGTGATCTTTCTTTCAGTTATCTTAGTTGATCCCACTGATGACAACCACTCTGGATTTGAAGTCCTTGGAAGCTAAAGGATCGACAAATCATTACCAAAGTAGAGGGCACAGGGACTCCTCAATGTTAGAATATGGTTGAAAGCTGATGTTTCCCTTAATTGATCGTGATCATGTCGCGTTTCCCACGCTTGCAGTATTGTTGTTTTTTTTTAAAAACCAAACAGAACGAATATACTTTTGGAAAGATCATACACACATATATATATATATATATATAGGCTCAGGAAAACAAAAGGAGCAAGTGAAATGGAATTACTAAAAACTAAAAAATAGATTTACAGCTGCGATAATAGCATCAATTATAACATAATAAAAATAAGTATAAACAAGTAGATGGGAGAGGGCAATTCCAGTTATTTCCCTTCTTCTCAGATGTTGGTTCTGGTTGAGGGTGCCTTACTCCACAGTTTGGCACAAGATTCCACACAGTGAGATGAGACCAGGGGATTGGCTGGAATTATTCCACATTGTGAGATGAGACGTTGGCTTGAGACAGGATAAACTCTGCCTCTTACAGGTCCCCTTCCACTCGCCTCCTGCGGACTGTAAAGAACAGGAGGGATGAATAAAAGACAGAAAATTTAAATGATAAAGAAAGACACAGATTCTCCAATAGCAGTGAAATGACAAAGTGAAGAACAGGGCTGAATAAGGAACAACTACAAACATGCTTAGTCACCCTTAACCTACCCAATCCTGTTAGTTATTTAAAAAAGAGTGAGTCATGAGCTACGTGATCAAAGTTCTCACCCATCTCTATGGAATGTGTCTGCTTACAGGAAACAAGTGATAAGTATTTGCTGCTACAACAAGTTGGAGGAACACACAGTGTCAAGCCCAAATATTGTTAATGTGAATGCAGTGAATGCTCCATTGAAAACACTGTGAAAATGACTAGCTTTCTTAATACATTTGGACAAACTTAAGACCACACCCATGCATCAGACCTGTGCTACCGCTGCTCTGAGAAGATGAGGAGCTAGAGGAAAGAGCAAAGGGTACACTGAAGACTTTCACTGTAAAGGGCAAAAGACCCAATTTAGGGTGAAGAGATATGGACATAAAGATATGACCACTGCAGGTAGAATACTTTTTATCCATTTCTATGTATCAAGGCACATAGGCAACTAAACCAGCCCCAATCTCTACTAACATTCTTTGTATGAAAGAGACCACCACAGCAAATATTCACCGTTGTCTTGCTCATCTCATAGGACATAATTTATTATCTTTTCCCAACTGTAAGAATACACTACCAGATTCAACGTACAAATATCAAAATAGTGAGCATGTATTTCAATAAAATCCCAATGTTTCAAAAATTTTATCAATTTATATGAAAGATCTTTCTAAATAAACTGCGTTTTCAAGAAGCTAGCAGGGGAATATGTAGTTTTGAGATTAAATATGGGACATTTCATAGAAAATACCATGATCCTCCATACGTGTAATATTCCCCCCCTAAAAACCCTCTGCTGGCAGAGGGAAAAAAGCAGTTTGCTTGCTATACATGTATGGGAGCATGTTAATGGGGTCTATGCCCTTTCCAACCATCATTGGGGTTGTGCAATTGCAAGACCTTAGGAGAACAAATAATGGAGATGAAAGGGGGGGATAATTGAAGGGGTCCTATTTGACACAAAAGAGGTGAAAGAAAATGATTTAGCCAAAAAAAAATCATTTTGTAAACAAAGTGAATGTTTCTACAGCTTACAATTTGATCCGATGGTTGTCTCATAACATACCTGATCACAATATGTGCCGTTTGCATTTACACTTTGTGTTATTATGTGACTTTACTGACCCAGATTCAATACCTGAAGACAGACTATGAAGACAGGTATGTATATACAAAGTGTAAATGGGATAAATAGGTACATTAGAATCTATCCTAATCCTTTTTCCACTTATGTGTCTGTATGCCTGTGATATGTACCCAAATCGTTGTTCTTGGTGATAGCTGCAGCAGCCCTGGAGCGGGGTCCCTGCTGGGTGAAGTGGTAACCAAATTTCAATATGGTGTTGTTCTCCTCCAGCATTTTAGCAATTTCCATCTCGGCTGTGGTACCAAGCTGCTGCCTCTGCAGAACACAGAAATACATAGCAATTTGGATTAGAATGTTTTACAAAACGCCTTGTTTGTACCACTTGCAGCAGTCTGTCCATCCATACATCGTCAGCCACTTATCCAAAATCAGGTCGCGGGGAAACTGGATCTGGATAGCCTATCTCTGTTCTCATTGGGCGAAAAATAGGATACACCCTGTGTAGGTCACCAGTCTATCACAGGGTAGATCAATTAAGGGAACAGTGTCTTGCTCAAGGACATCTCGACACACTTCTCTGCAGGTGTGGGGATTGAACCTGCAACCTTGTGATCACCAGACAACCACTCTACCCACTGAGCCATGCCACCCCCCTACTTGGAAAAGTATCCGTTTGAAATTGAGGGGTAAATTTTTGGAATGGTTTAGATGAAAAACTCAAAGAAAGCACAAGTTTAAATCAATTTTAAAAAAATTTAAGAGGTGCAAGGAGGAGGAGGTTTTGCTTTTCTCTTACTGTGACACACATAGTGGGTGCTGTCATTGGAAATCAGTGTCTGTTTTTATTGTTTGATTGTTCTTTTATTGACTCATTCAGGAGAGATATTGACACCGTTATACTCTGATGTGAGAAAAACTCCATTAATTGAGTATTAGAGAGTAGACAGGAAATTACAAGATGTAACTTCCTCCTGCTCCTTTTTGAACACATAATATTATAAGGATATTTGAATTTGAATATATAACATAGGTAATATAAATGTGTCTGTGTGTGTATGGTACCTGGTTATCTATTTTGATCTCTATGAGAGTGTCGTTGTCCCTTAATGCGTCAACCAGTGTATGTACTCCTGCACCAGTGATGAAGTTGGACTCAAGATTGAGACTACGCAATGTCTTGTTCTCCCTCAGCATCTCACCAAATGCCTAGAATCAGGGAGAATGAGAGACAGAGAAGACATATGGACAGGAAAAAGGTGCAAGACAGGGAAGAAGAGAGAATAGCAACACAGAGAAATGAGAGTATGAAATCAGGGGTGATGAAAAGCACTTGAAATTCAAGAGGGATATGAAAACTGAAAGACACTGAATAGTGCTGTTAAATCATACACACTACACAAAGGCATCCGAGCACTCACCACAGCGATGGGGTCATTACTCCGTGTGGCTGCCAAGCTGAACTTCTTGACATGGATGTTCCTCTCCATGGCTTTGGCAAACTCCTTCAGTGTGGGTATTGGAATGTTCTGAAAACATAATACGCTCTCTCAATGCTCTCAGACAGTGAGATAGACAAGGGTGTAAAAGTGTGTTTGTTTATATGTATGTACCTTGATGTTGTTAAGGTTGACCTCCGTTAAGGAGCTGTCATTGCTTTTTATCCTCTGCAGGGTTTCCTCTACATTGGTGGGGTTGGGTGGCTCATCAAACACTGGATTCATCTTCTCTCCCTTAATCACATCTAGGAAACACACACACACACAGACCAAGTGTCAGGTTATGGACCCTTGCTGCATTTCAGTATCAATTTTTATTTTGCGTTTTTATTTTACTTACTGTTGAAACCCTCTTTACTAGTGGTCCCATCATATGTCTGAGTACTGGTCACAAGTGTGTGGACACCCAGGATTGCTTGAAAAGTAAAACAGACCAACAAGCTGAGCCAAGTACTGTAGATTAGTTTGTGATGTGCGTTTGTGTTTTCCAGTGCTGAGCTATTAAACATTTAATTACGTTTTGAGTGCAAGTGAACAATAGAGCTCTTCTCTTGCAAAGCGAGCACTTTCACCCAAATTGATACTCAGAAAAGAGACAATGACATTGGACGAGTAAAAAGGAACTTATGGTTTGCTATATCAGAAAAGGCAAAGCATAAAAGAGCCTACTGAACTAGTATGTTACTTTGAATGAGCATAGTTTAAAACTTCGTGCATAACATTAGGAATCTATAAATCAAATTTACCTGCAAGGTCACACAATTCTGTAACTGTGGCGCTGGATAAAGCTTCCTCCAGATCTGGGTCAAGAGTTGTGACGTCTTCCTGGCGTGTTTCGGTGGGTTTCTGTTTGGGGATGAATACTTTACCTAGGAAGAAAAGAAGAGAAGGAAAATTCAGGACACACACACACACGCACATAAACAGAAAAAGATTTTCTCCCCTAATTCAGTAACATATATAGGCCAATCTTAGGTTCTCAGAGATTCTCCCTAACCTCCTACTTCTACACACATTTTAAACGTTGAACTGTTTGTTGTACCTAACCTGACTGGATGTTATTTCTCATAGCCCTCCCTATCCTCTTGGTTTGTACCTCAGTCATCGGGATCACATGCCTGCTGAGTTCTGGCTCACTCTGTGTGTCTGTGTGTGTTGGAGGCTGAGTGTATTCATGTGTATGTGACCGAGAAGCAAAGAAAGACAATATACAATACATCCGGATTAAATGCACAGATGTTTTGAATTAAACCCTGGTGCTCATCTATAGAAGTATGTATCTTATATCATCATTCACACATTTCATTTTGCTCTTGTCCTTAGTCACAGTTCAGCAGCATCTAGCAGATAAAAAGAAAAACAACTGGCTGTTGGTTGGTTTGTGATCTGTCAGTAGATGTCAGATCTAAAATCTGAAGTTTGTTACATTTAATTTTCAATCATCATTGAAGATGAAGTGCATCATTTCAAAACAAAATGTGCTATAAAAAGTCAGATTTGATTTTAAGCTTCTTTTACCATTGTATGTGCACTATCCATTATCACATGGCCCAAGGTTTATCTTATCGTCACATTTTCAGCCGACTTGTGCATGCAGTGATATTTGCACCAGAGACGTACAGTCTCTCTGTTCCAAGTGCACAGCTGTAACAATAAGTGTTGCCAGAGAGGAGGAGAAATTGACACCAGTGAGGTGAGTGATGTAATGTACCAAGTGCTTTTTGAAATGGAGTCTCCTGCATTTTACCCTCAGTGAGGACTACAGTGCACCAAAAAGCACGTCCTTACCCTACTTGTGGACACACACACACACATCCCCCCACACACACAACTACCAGAAGCATAGACAAAATGGGCCAGGCCCAGCAATGACTCTCCTTACAATCATGACATTTCCATGGCAACTGGACTGAAGGAAGCAAAAGAAAGAGACAGAGGGAAGTGTCCTGGAACAATGGCTTGAGTCTGAACTCAGCTGTGCTGCTGGGGTGACAAACACTTGGCTGATAGGGCTGACCCCTCCCTTTCTTCCACCCATTTAAGAGTTCACAAACAAAATCACTTCTCCCCAAAGGCAGGCCAGTCAGATTGCTCTGGTTTCCAAGGACAGAGGGAAGGGCACTTCCTGAAAGCCATAAACAGTGCAGCAATACAGTCTAACCAGCAACATCCTGTGCCAGTCCCTCTGGACTGACATTCAGCCCCCTCAACAGTACATAACCTTGGTGCCAGAAAGGGTTTAGTCTTCACTGTGATCCATGAAGAACCAGACTAATGGAGCAATACAGTGACGAAGAGAGTGAAGTAACGTGTTGATTCAGCTCTACATCTAATAATGTTATAGTGAAAGGTGAGGAAGTGAGTGGATATCACCTATGAGTATGAGCAGAGTTATGAGTATTGTAATTAAAGTGCAGTGCTGGTCCCTACATGTACATCCGCAAGGACTTATGCTAGCAGTGAAACCTGGGTAATGGGTGTGTTTCACTTGATCTAGAGTTTGTTATGTGAGTCTTGAGAACAGGAGGAAAGGCTTCTGCCGTAGACTAATAAGACAGAAGTGGTGTGTGTTATTTCTGTGTATTCCCATATGTTTGTGTAAGACAGTATTCTTTGATGGAGCAATCACACCCTTCATGTTTAAAAACAACAACATGATAGCTACTAATCTTCAGTGGAAGGATGCCTCGAAGGCTTTGCCGAGAGAGACGCAATATGAAATAAGCCCATAACCCAACATATGACTCAGTTTCCTGTTGTGTCAGAAATAACTCCCACCTGAAACCTGAACATTGAAGTGAAGTGCTTGCATGTCTCTCTAATGATGTTAGACCTGCTGCCAATTTAGAGCCAATAAAGCTAGATAAGCACATTTCTCTTCATCTCCAATGTAGCATTATCATGAATCTCTTGTTGTGATCATCATAGTTTTCATCTCAGAAGGAAGAGAAGGAGCAAGTGTAATAAAGAACCAATAACCAATGTGGCTATTCGGGAATGCAAGAACATGCATGCCTGTGTGTATTTTTATTTCCCTTGACCGACACGTTATTTATCAGCAGGTGACCATTACAAGGGGAAAGAATCAGTTTTACTCCACAGAAATACCACAGTGATTCAAAATTTCCATATGGTCAGTACGTCATATGCACAAATGGATGTGTGCACTCAAAACACTTAAACAAAGGGGGTCTTTCCAACATGTCAGGGTCAGGGCAATGTCTTACCTCAACATTTCCTCTACTCTTCAATGAGAAAAGAGTGTTCAAATCCTCAGAGACTCTGACACTTGACCTCTGGAATTCCACTGAACAGAATTTCAACTAAATCAAGGGTAGAAACAAGAGTAGAAAATCTACAATACTTAATCATTTATCATTTACTATCCTTCTCTTCCAGAAAATGAGATAAAGGACCTGTGAGCCACACGATGCCATCAGGGAAACTACACAGCCTTTTACAAAACAGACTCCAGTATAAAAGCCTGTGTCCGGAGGAACTGATTCACCTTTTTTGACCTCAGCTGGTAGCATAAATCAGATCCAGCAGTGATTATCGCTTGAGGAGACAAAAAAGACCTTGAGCTAAGCTAAGCTTCACATCTTAGATGTCTTAAATCATTACTCAGTTTCACTAAGTGTTTTTGAGGATTCCGTCTAAACCAGCTCCAATCCTCCAACACTCTCTCTCCTCCATCCACCCTCCCACTGGCCTAAACGACCTACCACAAGCTGCTGTGTCTGTTACGTAAAAGCAGACAGGCATTAATAATACTTTCATAGTGGGGGAGCTGCACAACATATTGTTTCCGCATCATCATCAAAATGTGTTCATGGACAATAGTCACATTGTAGAACATGTGATGTGAAGTAAGGAAAATTAACTCAAACACCTCATGCAACAACTTTATGCTACTTAATGCAAAAGGAAAACTTGCATGGCTCTCATTTTCCATGACTAATCTACTAGAGAAGAGAGTCTGATATAAATCCAACTTAATGCTTAGCTTTGTCATTTCTCGCTCAGTTTGGAAAAAGTGACATATCGACATTTTTGTCTACCTCTTGGCTAGTGATACACTGATCAAAGTTATATCCGTGGGCCAGGTCATAAAATTTAATGTTCTGATTAATAGCGGATAGGTTGGAGGTTGGTAAAATAATATATAAATGAAAGTGCTTTTTTCCTGCCACACAACCAAGTTTGGTGGAATTTGTTCTCTGCATTTAACCCATCCTATAATATAGAAGCAGTGAGTGCAACTGTAGTGTGGCACATGGGGAGCAGTCAGTCTTTCTCAAGGACAACTTAACATTCTTTCTGCATGGAGATCAATCACCAATATCCGGTGACTAGATGACTGCACAACCTCTGGAGGTATGCTGCATAATTGATGTAATATCAATTAGATTCTCTAAAATGTCAGCATATTTTAAATTTTGCTTTTCACCAGGTACAAATAAGCATTGTAACAATTTCAGTGTCCATCATGCTTCCATACATCCCACTGAGAAATACTATTAATGTGTAACCAGGTACAGGTCTCTAATAAATTGCATAAAAATAATTTGTTCGGGTGGGTGGTGGGTGGATGATCTTTACATGCGGATTTGGATGAACTTGACTGTTGCTCCACGTCATCTGTCTGGTTCTATTCCCTTCTATTTCCATATGAATCGTGAAGTAAGCCACCATTCACTTTTCATAATTTCCTAATAACCCCCCACAAAATCACCTCATCATTCTAAAACTATTGATTCTTCCCAAATAGTTATTCAAGCAACATGCTGGAAACTATATGAGTTTTTCAAATATCACCCAGCCCTACCTCATAGACAGCAGAGCAACAATGACAACCGATACACACAACTACCTTTTTTCTCCCCAGTGAAGGGCACGATATCATCTCTGTCCTTGTATTCCAGGGCCTCCTTCTCCAGGTAGCTGAGGAGGCCTTCCCTATCAAAGCCTCCCGTGGCTTTCTTAGATGTCTGTTCCTTCTGACGCAGGCCTGCTGGGAGGAGTGCATTCTGAAATAGACGGAGACAAATGAGCGCCGATCTGTTGATTTCATGGCGAGGAAACTATGTACAGAATGACAGTCCAACTACTTTATTAAGACACATCTTCAGTCACTGAAGACTTAACACTGCACAACTCCACTTGTGAATGGACAGGACATTGTGGAGAAAGATGGAAACATTCTCCGTATGATCCCACTGATTTTTTGTATATCTCTTGGAATAGAACCAAAATGATAAATCGGCAAGGTGATATTATCGGTTTATATTAATTAATTGCAGAATATATAAATCAATTGCAGATCAGTTTGGGCATTTATAATGGGAGATAAATGACAATTAATTAAGATTGGATGCAATGTTTGTGTGTACATCCCTTTAAGATGAGGTGCAACGTTTGTGTGCCTCTCCCATTAAAGACAAATATGACATAACTCCCTTTTAGATAATGTCATTGTTTTCAAGAAACATGGCCAATGAAATGCACTGTGATTCACTGAAATACAGGTTGGCAATGAGAAATGCCTTATGGAATTTTTTTCCAGCACTCTTAGCCTGTCATAGCCTCTATGTGAACTGAAAAAAGACTGCTAATGTTAACAAACGTTTAAACTTATATAGTCATCATAATTATGTAGTCACAGTTGATAGATTGGCAATTATTTGACTAGAAAGGACATGTATATTAAGATACGCTGAACAAGTATCTAACATAGCTCGGTAGCAAAACAAAATTATCTAGCTACACATAATCAGATATTGACTGATACTGAAATTTAGCCATTTATTTTATTTCAATTAATTCTATATCTAAATGATCAGCATTTGACCGATACAGAACATACAACACTGATGTTTATTTAGGGATTTATTTTAATTTATTTTTTATTTTCTCAGTTCATTTCAAGAATTGGTTGACAATATCTAAAAATGTTCATATTTTTTTAATAAAGTTATTGCTCAAGAAAGCAAACTTCTGAGTACCTTGTCATGTCAGCACAATATCCACGTATGAGTGATAAATTGACTTATTTTTATGAGCATGGAGGATTAAGACCACATGCCCTTATCCGGATACCCCGCAATAAGGTCAAACCCACTTGCACTGAGGTGCAAGCTCCACCTTGAGCCATTAGGGCCTCAATGTATTTTTTATTCCAGCTTAAAACTATCACTAATGTCTTAGTGAATGGTGAAATTGTCCCCTCTAAAATAGGTATCAGTCTTAAATGTCCCATTACAGTCAGGCCCTACTTCAGACTTTGTTAACATGCAAGGTGAATGATTTCACTCTGAATGTTTAAAATAGAGTTCCAATAAACTGTTCAGAGGCCTTGGGAGATTGCACTCCACTCGAGAGCAGTGCTCACAAATAAACACAAATAAATACAAATGGTTGACAGCCAGCTGACCAAAGTCATGCTGCTTAAACTCTGCCATCTCCCTCTGAGCTATTTTCCTCAAGTCAAGAAGGCTGAGGAGTAGTTAACCCCTTATTGTGTTGGTCTCCTCACCTACTGTATCCAACTATCTCCGGGCCTGCTTTCTCTTAATTCACACCAACCAAAACTCAGTAAATACTCCAGCTTCAAATTCATTCTTATATCTTTAGTTCCAACGGACCCCCCAGCACTCATACTTGGGGGGACCCTGTAGCTTCCCCAGTCACCCTCCACCAAGACTGCTTACCTCAGGGTCCATTTCCTCGAGCACTGTCTCCAGCTGTTTGAGCTCCTCCACAGACAACTTGTTGAGGATCTCATCTTCATCAATCTCCTTGTACTTGTCCAGGTCTTTCTTGTACGAGAGAGCCATGGTTCAGGCTATGGCTAGCTTGAAACTCACACAGCACAGCAGTACGGCACAGCGCAGGAAAAGCAAAACCTTACTGTTCCTTCAGCTCAGTCACAGTCCCGGACTCAAAAGAGGCTTCCTAAAGACACAAGCAAATAAATACATGTGACCACAGGCGAACACACAAACATATAAGAGAGAGAAAGTTGTACATATTGTCAATATGTAAAACTGTTACGTCATGCCAATAAATATAATCTTTTTTTTCATTTGAGTTCAGTATTATTTAGCTGTGTGAAAAATACTTATCTAATCATGGCAGAACAATGTATAACATATCTCTGTGCAGCAAGATTGGATCACAAATCACAGCTGGGCTGAAAAACAACACCTTTGACTGTTGTCACACATGCATGCATATGCACACCCACACAGATGTGATGGAAGAGGAACTTTCTCAGGCTGGGAGGATACAGAGTAGTCCCATGTGGACAAACAAGCTTCTCATGTACACCCAGTTTGCATAAAAAGAACAAGCAATTTAAAGTTTAAAAAAGATCGTGAAAGCCTAATCTTATTAGAGCTCACAGGAATTACAGATAGTGGAAAAAAATGAAAGAAAGCCATGGGTTGGTAGACAGGTTGGATTTAAAATAAACAAAGATTACATAGAGCACAATTGAATGTATAAGTAAAGGAAAAGTGTCCAATCCAAGAGTGAAAAAGTTTCAACCTCCACAAGGGTTGCATCCAAAATCACATACTACTTACATCATATCTACACTATCTTCTAGCCAACAAATCAATGTATGATTAGAAAGTAAACGGGATATTTGGACATAATACATCATATTAGAGCCATAGCTATCTCCTTTCAGCTTTTTGCAGGTTAAAACAGGCTGCACACAAACTTTTGTTTCTGTGATGACCCAACTATAAAGAATAGAAATTAAAAAGTTTCCATCACTTACTGCTTAGCATAAGTTTGAGAGAGAGAGAGAGAGAGAGAGAGATCCATTTTATGTCACCATTAGTCTCAACTTTTTAGGGGTGGACATGGACTTAGACAAAGCTTGGTGGATTAAGGCCAGATGCTCTTCCTGATGCCCCACAATTGGTTCGAATCCATTGCCTCAGCATCATCAGTTCTTGAACCACACTCTACCACACCCCCACCTTAGCTTAAAATAGTTAAAAATAATGCTAAAATTTTAACCGGTCAGTTGTATAATGCTTTCCTGACTGTTGGCTGTTGTCATGAATATGACAATGCATTGTGGGATATTAATGCCAGTGTAGTGTCCAGTGTATGCATACTATGAAATTTCACTGCATGTACCATGTGACATCCTGGTGTTCTTTGGATACTATTTGATTAACACCGTTTTCAGACATTCCAAAAGCACCCATGTACTGTTTTGCTGAAAATGATGTGCTGGTATGTGGTTTTGGTTGCAAGCCAAGGCGATTCCTAGGCTCTCTTAATTGCATCAGGGATGGAAATGACTTGTTGCCACTCCAATACACACACTTATCTAACCAGTTACTAAGCACTTTCAGCATCTTGCATGATACTGTTATACACACCCTAAAACAACACCTCATGATCAAACCCAGGAGGCCATTGTTTGTGCATAGGTGGAGAGTAATCATGACAAGTAAAACTAACTTCTATCTGAAAAAGCATTCAGTGGTTAGTCTATTTCAATACACTGGGATGGGTCTTTTAGTGCGAGTGTGTTTTTTTTATATGTATGCAACTAAAAACAATATACAGTACATCATCTACATTAAACGCACAGGTGCTTTGAATTAAAACCAGCCCTGATGCTCATATAATGTGTGTGAGGTTATCAAGGATAATACAATTTTCATAGGATGGCCCATTTTAAAAGTCCCAACAGAACCAAGTACAACAATAGGCCCAGTCCAAGCAGAAAAATATCCTGTGTGATTGGTTTGCTGAGAAGACCTTTTTCCACCTATAAAACACTGCCAAAAGTCAATCTTTTCTATCCATGGCTGATGCCGAAATCCTGCTTTTGCTTCAGCCAGATTAGATTAGTGAAATGGCCCTTTTTTCCAGCCTGCTAGATTCTAGCCCTGCTGGAAGATTATCTAGAACGAACCACATCACACTGATTCTAGCCTCCCTTCATTGGCTCCCTGTTGAAGCTGGATCTGACTTTAACATGATCCTTTTGACCCATAAAATACTTAATTCTCTCGCTCTCTCTCTCTCTCTCTCACACACACACACACACACATATATATATATATATGGGAACAGGGATCGGCATTCTGGAGAATCTGCACAGCCATTATCACAACTTGAGGTGATTTAATATTTCAAAGAGAAAATGTTGGGGAGGCTGTGTTGTTCATGAAAACAGTAAAATTGCAGGGAAGTAAACTAGAGGTTATGTCTGTCTGACAAAAGATGCTTTCACATGAAGCAAGCAAACCAATCACAAGACTCTGCTGATGACATAACTGAAATTTGAAATGTTTTCCAGGTCTTTCAGGTGATTTGTTAACAGCAATAAGAATTTATTTGTCAAGAATGGCTTGAAACTGGATAGATTCAGAAAAGGAAGTGTGTGTGTGTGTGTGTGTGTGTGTGTGTGTATTTGATTGCATTGTAGATGTTGTTTTTGCATCTATGAAGCCCTTTGAAAACTTGTTTTTGAAAAGTGCCATACAAAAATGGTTTATTTATTATCATTACTATTTTCTGTACTGTCCCTTGGTTAATTTATTCTGGAATGGTCATGACATGAGTGAAAAGGCGCAAGATATACGTTTCCCTTATCAGTCCTGCAAGGGGAAATTTGGATTTCTCTGCATTTTTGACCCATCCTATTGCATAGGAGCAGTGAGCTGCCAACACATGGCGCTCGGGGAGCAGTTAGGGGTTCAGTGTCTTGCTCAATGACACCGCGGCATGCTGTATGCAGGACCGGGGATCAATCCTGTAACCTTCCGATTGCCAGACGACCGCTCTACCCACTGAGCTATGCCGCCCCATATGGAAGATGGAAATGTTCCTTAATACATGTTCCATGTGTGAATAGTTAAAATCATGGCTATCCCAGTAATTTACCAGGAACCATATTTGAAAAGCACTTTTGTGTTAATACTTTGTAGAAGTCAAATTCACCTCCTGTGTGTATGTGAAGTTTTTTCTCTCTGCAGAGCCCCTCTGAGCAGAGTTGGTTTTATGACATGGGGTCCGGCCAGCTCTTGACTGCATCTGTGGGGTTCCTGGCAATGTCACAGATGGACATATATTCACTAAATTTGCCTTGTTCTTTACAATTTTATTACCCAGTACATTTAAAGTTGCTATATTTCAGGCATACTACATTACCATGCTCTGTGGAATCTATGTTATTACATTATAATTTTGTTTTTTTGTGTAATTTGTGCACTTCACACCTTTTGGAAATCTGTCCATCCTGGAAGATAGACCCCACCTCTGTTGATCATTCTCGGGTTTCTCCCACTTTTTTACTGATAGGGTTTTTTTGTGGAGTTTTCCTTCTAGTTTACAGTCCAAGGATAGAGGGTATCATATTTCATATACTGTTGTATATTGTACTGATGGTAAAGCCCTTCAGGACACTTTGTGAATCTGGATTATACAAATAAACTCGACTTAACATGGTAACCAAGAGAGATATGCCTCTAATAATCTATTCAAATCACCTTCTCATGCTCTGTTGAATCACAACTAAATCAAATCATGGTAATTGAGCCCTGAGAAGCAATGTAGTCCATTGTGACAGCAAAAGGTCTAGATGGATATGGATTACTGCTAACTGGGCTGAATAGGTCAGAAACATTTTGTCCATATAAACTGCAGTATGGGCTAAGCTAATTTCATAGGTTCGGTGTAGATGCTGTAATCAAAAGGACAATAAGCCACTGGCAGACAGATAGTGTGAGAAGTATGTTTTAATACGCGTCATGATTAGTCCCCACGTTGTGGAGGACACAGACTTGGATGGAGCTTGGCGGATTAATGCTGGATGCCCATCCTGACGCCCAATGGTGATAAAAATTTAGAGAATAAAACAACCAGAACTGATTCAATGATTAAAGCAATAAAGACTAATTGTACACTAAAATTCAATCCACAAGTGAAGCTACTTTTAGTTCATAGCAACTATGGACATCCGATTAGGCTGTTTTCGCTTTAGTTAGAACCAAACAAATAAACATGAATGATGTGACAGCACTGGTGTCATATCGGAAAAAGATTTCCCTGAAGGCCTGACTGGTATAACACATACACAAGTCCAGTTAGAAATAAAATTAACACCAATAAACTACTTTACAAAGACAAAATAAAAGTGACTTTCCTCAGAAGATTTGGAGGAATGGCTGCTCTTGCGTTGACATTTCAAAAATCAGTTATAATGGTTATAGAGAAGATGAGACACTGACAACTCTGTCGTCTAGTCTGATTGTTTCCTTTCTCCTTTCCCCTCTCACAGATAATCCTGCTGAACAACAGATGGTTGAGAGCCAATAATATCACCATCTTCTCTGTGCTCACAATAGGCCTACACTTTACTCCAGTGACCTCTAACTGGGATACTGTGAAGCCCACTTGCAGATATGTGAATTATACTCTGTGCAAGTTGACTTAATTCTGGGTTGAGCTTCTTTGCAGTTGGAAGTTTTTTCCAAAAAAAATAAAGAACAAATTGTTGAAGCTGTACATTATGATGTGGTACTGGATTACATAACACCAGCTTCAGCTGTTTTATTACAGTAAAATAATGATAATTAGAAAGAATGGAATGCAACTATGGAGAATGTTTCCATACTTATAAGGTTAATGAGGTTATATGTGTGCTGGAATCGTTACGTGCCCATGTTTCCAAAGCGTCCTACAACACTGGCAGTATGTGCTAATTATTTCCAGGTTGCCTGAATTATTTTTGATGTCAAAGGCAGAAGCTGAAGCAACAGTAATTCAATGCTGAGAGATGGGCAGGAAATGGAAACTAGTTATTACATTATTATAGAACAGAGAGTACAGTAAGACTATACTTAGAAGGACCCAGTCCTGCTACCCAAGGGAAGAGTCTACACTTCCTCCTCCCACCTATTCTCTCCTTTTTCTATTCACTTACTTTCCTCCTCTCAATCCAGCTGCTCCTGGGCACTCATCTATCCTTCAGTGATATAAGCTCTACCAGAATGTCTAGGCAACGTGTTTGACTGAAAGCAGACAGAAGGGAGGCTAGAGATAGCATGGTAGGGTCCCATCCTGCTGACACTTAGATCCACTAAGCAATACAGCACATAAAGAAATAGTGCATGAACAAATGGGTGCCTGGTTTTTAATCAAACATTTACTGGGAGTCGTTTGGTTTGGCTGATGCTGACTGAGGAGCTATAGCAACAGAAATAAAACTAATCCTTTATTGGGAAAAGGACTAATGGGGTTTATTATCAAAACCATCCTTGCAGTTTTTAGCCTCAGAGCTGGTGATGATATTGTATGAAAATAGAGAACTGTCAATGAGTTTAGTATATTGCCACACACTTTCCTCCATGTTTTAGTATAGACTATCAACATAATGCCAAAATCTCTGCAAGCTTCACCTTCCCTAGGTACTGTTGCTCCATTTAACGAGCTACAAAGACGAAGGCCACTCCCATCCACCACTGCTAATAACCACAAGCTTACAGATTTCTTTGGAGAGTATGAGCGGGGTGGCATAGCTCAGTGGGAAGAGCGATTGTCTGGTAAATTGGAAGGTTACAGGATCGATACCCGTTCCTACAGAGAGCATGTCGGGGTGTCCTTGAGAAAGACACTGAACCCCAAACTGCTCCCCCACCGTCATGTTGGCAGCTCACTGCTGCTAATCAATAGGATGGGTTAAAAATGCACAGAAAGCCAAATTTCCCCTTGAAGGACTCAAGGGAATCTATGAATCTGTATTACATGTTTTTGATGTCATAATTTAATAAACCGATTTTCTTAGCCTTAGATATATCAGCACTTGCACATTACATAAAAGCTGTCCTCTGTTAATGCTGGAGTAACCAGTTCAGTGGCTAAGACCTTATTTAAGGAATGTTCTATCAATTATTACTTACTAAATAGTATGCAATATAAACGAGAAGAGAAATTAGAAAAGGGATGATTCTCAAACTGAGACACATGATCTATGTTCCCTTTTCTCATTAACCATCCTCACATCACATAATGTGAAGTGACTTCAAGGAGGACCTTACCTTGTACTGCACATTAATGAGGGCCAATATAGCTCCACTCCGGGCAGTTTCTTCTCACCCCCACCCCACAAGACACACCACCTGAAGGCTTGTGGCAATTATCAGTATGCTTACTTTTTAGTTTGTCTAGTTTCTCGCTCTCTTATTCACAGAACACCAACACATCAAGAAACTCCAGGTTTTTGCAGAGTAAGGACTCCAGAGCCTGTTTATCAGCAATCTAACATGGCAACATGTGGGACACTTCAGCAGCAATTTCAACATACACGCCAAGTCAGCAGTGGTAATGAGTACTACTCACTGGCAACAGCTGCTATATAGCTCTGGAGGGCGGCTTGACATGAATGCTACCTGATTTTCAGGCCAGGGGGAAAAACACTTTCTTACCCAGGCTTTGCTCTTTCTACGCCTTGAACCACACCCTTTATTCACTATTGAGCACTGCTAGACAAACAAGCCTTCTCAACTCACAGATAACAACAAGCGCAAGTTCCAGGACAAGAACCTTATGAAGTCAGGCGTATGTCAGTGGAGTCATGGACACGGGTACGATCCCCTTGTTATTAGTAATAATAATGACAGTAGCACTGCTCAAACCTAACTCAGAGCAAATGATTACAACACCGGTGCCCTACCCAACCAGATGCCAGTCATTGCACCAAACGTATATCTTTGAAATCTTTGAGTGCCTTTTCTAGGTGCTTCAGGCAGACAACAAAAAAACTTGAAGGACCATTATACACGCAGTGCAACGGCAATTCAAGGGGAGAGGTTCAGGTAGCATAACACCAGTAACACACGGCACCCTGAACACTGCAGAGAGGGAGGAGAGGGAGGGTATAGACACGGTGAACTTATCAGGGCAAGGTAATGATTTTAATGGCAATAAAACTGACAAAATAAAGCTTATTTATCACTACCATCACGCCAAATGCATGAGGCAACATAGCTGACGACAGTCACCAAGACGCAAAAGCTCAAGTCACAGCGAGGTGCTAACAGGGGACACACCTTAATTTAGCTTGAGGCGTTAGCATGCTTGAGCTGGAAGCGATTAAAAATAAAATCACCCCACCAACTCAATTACTCAAAACAGTCATGAGTGTTTAGCATGCTAGCACGCTATTCTGTTTGTCCACTTACGCCCGAGTTGATGTTAGCCGTTCTGGCTAGCCACGCAAAGTAGCTACAATGAGTGACAGTATGGGAAATCTCACGGCGAGCATTCGTTTGACGTCAGAATACATCCCTAATCGCAGAAAATAAGCAATAAAAGTCGATTTCTTACCTGTGACTGGTGGGTCTGAAACGGGGAGGGGGAAACCTTTACCAAATACACTCAGTCTTCCTTGTGTGTACGACGTCTCCAATGCTTACTTTACTCACTCACCCCAAGGGCGGTAACACAGGAACAGGGAGCCGTGACGTTCATGGACGAAAGGCCAATCTGACCAATAGCCTGGGAGGATGTTTCCCTTTAACCAATAGCGTGGGCAAATCTGCCCCTACTTGGTGACGGGCCAATCAAATGACAACTAGGTGAGCGATTCTGTTTGACAGTGGTTACACGGGGAAAGGCTGCTTATCATTATTGAATAACTGCAGTAATTGCATCCATCGACCCAATCATTAGCAATTTGGAAGATAGCAAGTTATATGTGGGGCTTAATGGGAGTTTTAGCTCCTCTTAAGATCACATATGAGATGATCTAGGATTTGGCTGGCATGCAGACAGTCATCCTGGTTGCACCATCTTGAAGAGGCAAAACGTTTATCAGGAATAAGGAGCATGCATCAGGAATAACAGAAGATATTGAAATGAAAGGAAAGTCCCTTTATCTAGTCATTGTATTCTCACAAGGAAATTTGTCCTCTGCATTTAACCCATCTCATTGTATAAGAGCAGTGGGCAGCTGAAGCACTCGGGGAGCACTAAGTATCTTGCTTAAGGATACTTCTACAGCCTTTCTGAAGGAACTGTGGATCAAACCACCAATCAATCTTCCGATTACAAAACAATCCGATCCTGAGCTATGACACAGAGAGAGAGGAAAAGGGGAAAAGATCACTGCACACTTTGATTCCCTTCAGGAAAGAACCACCTGTTATTGGGTGCATTTGAGAGTGCCCTTTAGATATTGCAAGGAACCCCAAAACCAATCGATATACTGCCTAATCTGAATGATAACCTCTTACACCCAAAAGACACTTAGGGCATGAGTTTACCCCAGATTCCAAAGATTAAGGCCAACTCAGCTGTTCTTCTACAGCTGCATGTTACACAATAGCAGTGATAGAGTTTCAAGAGTCTTCTAAGATATACAATATGTGCACTGTAATGAGATCTTAAATGTGATGCCAAACCCCACTGGCTGTAGTAGGTGGTCAAAGGAACATGGATATGTCTGGAGGAATTGGGTCTTGGTATTCGGAAAATCTTGAGGTTTGTAATTGCTTGAGCTTCAAGCCTTCCTCATGATGGTCCTGCAGGATTGACATAAAATCAGAAACGGATTCAGTTTACTTATCATGTAGATTTCTACATTTATGGAATTTGACTCTGTTTCCATGGCTCCCATAGGTACTTCACATAGAACAGCATAACATTCTTCGTGCACACGCACACACACACACACACACACACATATATATATACACACACGAGGATTGACTATATACAAGATAATATAAGAGGTAATAAAGCATAATGGTGTAGAGAATGTATGAAAGATATTGAAATAAATGGCAGCAGGTTACTTACGTACATACATGCTTAAGGTAGATAGACATGACATTATATACACACATATATAAACTATAATCAAAAATAAATATATAATATATAAGCATTCTAAACAAATTAAATAGTATTTGTCTTCTGGCATACAATTATAACATAATACCTATTACCAAAATTCCTACAATAAGCTTGCTTCCAGGACAAAACTGCTGAAGGAACAAAAGAAGTTGTCTTGCCTTAAAGGTTTCTTGTCATCCACAATCCCCTATCCAGCAGAGGTGAACATCTAATGGCCTTTGCTCCACCTATTTAACCTAAGATAACCTTTTGCCCCTTAGGTACACCTCACTAGCACCACCACATTTAAGAAAATGGGAGGTAAAGCACCAGCATATGCTTGTACAATGACCTACAATCCTCTCCAATGAATAACGATGGCTGTGGTATTATCTCAAGTAAGATAGGATCTAAAATGAAATATTCCATTCAGATTTAATATGTCTTTCGACCTCTCAGTCTTTGCCAGCCTACTGAATAGTTGTTTTTTTCTCTGTTGTTCGGGGGTGGCATAGTATTGAGAAGGAATGCCAAAGAGAACCCCTGTGGTTTTTCAATGACATGCTGCTGAATAGAACAGCCATGGAAACTGTTTGTACGGCTGCCAAGCTAAACACCAGCAACCAACCTTTTATAGCACACACAGGAATCCCCAAAGCCCTGCATCTTGACCCATGGAAGACGTGGGCAAAATACTTAATGCTGGTGGTTTTTTTCTACACGTTCAGTAAAGAAAAATTATACACTGTGCAGTCAAGATAATGTGCACTATGAGTTATTTTAGACACAAAGGCACGTTATCCATCGCAAGGGTTAATCCTCTGAAAACATATCAAGAGCAACGACAAGCTGCAATGTAATATATGTATGTGTTCATATAAGCACACATAATGGACAGCGTAGCTCAGGAGGCAGCCAGAGAAATGAGGAAAGTAGAGTAAAAGGAGTACAATGAGATGTGGCCCAAGTAAAGAGAGGTGGCGAAGGCAAAGGAAAAGGTACATGGTGAGTTGGATGAAAGGTTGGATACAAAGGAATGTAAAAGGGACATGTACCGACTGGCTAGACAGACGGACCACAGATGTGCAACAGATTAGAACAAATAAAGATAGAGATAGAAATGTGAACAGACAAAGAAAATCTCGTTGAAAAGGTGGAAGTGGTGTATTGAGGGACTGATGAATGAAGAAAACGAGGGAGAGAGAAGGTTGGATGATGTGGAGATAAGGAATCAGGAAGTGCCGTGGATGAGGAGGAAAGGAGTAGAGGTGATGAAGGTGGATAGTTTAAATACTTGAGGTCAACTGTTTGAGGTTCTGAGGAGTGCAGAAGAGAGCTGAAGAAGAGAAAGCGGACAGGGTGGAATGGGTGGAAAAGAGGGTCAGGGGTGATTTCCAGCAAAAGTACTAGTAACAGTGAAAGGACAGGCTTACAAGAGGGCACTGAGACCAGGTATGTTGTATGGTTTCGAGAAGGCAGCACTGGTAAAAAAAAAAAAGACTGGAGGCGGAGCTTGAGGTGGCAGAGTGGAAGATGTCAATATTTTTGTTGGGTGTGACAGGATTAGGAATGAGTATATTAGAGGGACAGCTCAGGTTGAATGGCTTGGAGAAAAAGCAAGAGATGTAAGATAGAAATGGTTTCGACATGTGTGGAGGAGAGATGGAGGTTTGTAGATGCAGTGAGGGAGGACATGTAGGAGGCAGGTGTGACAGAGGAAGATACAGAAGACAGGAAGAGATGGAGATGGATCATCTGCTGTGGCAGCAGAACCTGAGCA